>WAAG01054641.1:0-11977 GCA_013390105.1 Tichodroma muraria | reverse complement strand
GGAGACAATTTTATATGCAAAAACAAGAAAATAAATTGGTTTCATCTAAAAGTGAATAAAAATATTTCTAAATTGTGCTGTTTTTCCATAAAGAATATGACTATTTTTTCTTGCCAGTAATAAATTGTTGACACTTACACCCAGCAAGGGAAGAACAGATAAAAATGCAACATGTGCACAAGAAAAAAAGCCTTATTTCAAACATCCTGAAATAAATCTTTTCTTTGTGAAAGTGGGAAGTGAGAATTGAATTTAATATATTTTCTTTTTCAAAAATCTAGTAACCAAAACCCCTAGGTATGGTATCACCCCAGCTCACAGAGATGGATGATATCTACTAGTTAATGACACCATATTTCTATGGGGTTTGTGCCCAGAAGTAGATACTGTTTTCCTCATAGATCAGCTATCATCAATCCCCAAGAGCTCAGCCAAGTCCATGAACTTGTGGTTTTGATCATTATGTGATCCTGCCACAGTTGTAATTAGCTCTCAAATGGAGACCACATATTACAGAAGAAAGGGTGTCTAACCATTAACCACTCTGAAGGAGAAGTACACCTTCCATTGTGACTCTTCACCTACAGGTTGCATATTCCAGAAGAAATTCCCTTTCTTACTCTTTTTTAAGAAACTGGCTTCCAACAGATCTTTAGCTGTCTTTGTATTTCTTCAGTTCCTTCTCTTTTTGTGGAACCCACAGTTTGAAATGAACAAGTCATGAGAGGCAAATTAAGGTTTACCTTAGGGGAGTCAGGCTGTTGAGACGCCACAAAACAGGAAACACTTTCCCTTCACTGGGTTAACAAACTTATTCTGAGAAACTAGAGACTGATTTTTAATTTTGAGCTTAGTTGTACCATTATGAGATGCTAGCAACAAAGGAAACAGGCCTTGAAATGTCTCAATAAATCAGACAGGGAGGCAGTCATAAACCCCAGAAAACCCTGAGGCATACAAAATAGACTCACAGTTTCCTATGCACCATAGGATATTGACCAGTACCTACATTTTTCACAGCAAGGCAAGGAAGAAACAGCTAAAAGAACATGTTTTTAAAGAATTTCAAAGTCTAAGGGAGGCCTTTATATAGGCCAATAATCACATTAAATGAAGACAGAGTTTATATATATATCCCAGCTTAAAGCTGTACTATGGAGGGTGCATCGTGAGAACTTGTCCCAAACCTGCCTCATTCTTCAAGTGCCCATTTTTATTACCTTAGCCAAAAAGACCCAAAACAACACCACTGGCCCTTTTTTTGAAAACTAGGATCTTTTGTTTTAGGAAATCTTTTTTGTTCCAGTAATAAGAACCATCTCTCTCACAAAGATCGGTTTGGTTTCAGATGTACTAACAGTGAACATTGTTACAGAAAAAAGCAAAATTATATGCTGCTGTGGGAACTCTGTTGCTATAAATGGGTACAGTTTCACCCCGTTACCCTAGCAGAAAATCTAGCCTACTGTGGTTTTTATGTCATCAAATAAAAAGACAAGCCACTTAAAGAAAAATCAGACTACATTTTAAACCACTGTCTGTCTCACAGGCACAGGCTGACATACTGCCTGTAGGCATGGTAATTACCATACTTATTTTATTGTCCATATAGGACTGTGTTAACCAGACAACATGGGAACAGGGGTAATTGATTTCAAGTTTAATTGTGACAAGCAAAGGATTTGACTTTGTACAGCAACTTTGGAACATTTATGAGGATATAACAGGAAAATTATGAGTAAGTGTAAGAAACACAGCAGAAAAGGTATTATGTTAAAATGCTTTTAATTTCAAGTCATGGAGTAAGGTCCCAGAGCTGCATTAACCTGTTGAAGTCAATGGGACTCTGTTCAGAAGAGGTCTTCTAGATCTTTCACAGGTATGCACCCATGCTTACAACCCTCTGTCCTGAAGAAAGCTTTAATGCAAACACGAACCTGGTGTGATCAGAATCAGCACAAAGAGGAAATTTCAATATATTGGTTATCTATCCTGCTCATGATGCTATTGATTGTTGTTCAGAATTGGACCAATTATTATTATTGGATTTTGGTAATGTAAACTGAGATTGTAAGACATTTCAGGCATTGCAAGATGCAACATTACTATTCTCAAAAATGACAGTGTGATACCATTTTTTTCATCTAGTTGTATCTGAAGCAATGGTAATCTGGGTACAGTTGTAAACATAATAAATTTACATAGTAAAAGAAAGAGAAAATAGAAAATAAAAAGAGGGATTTTTCTTTCCTGGGCTTTGGATGGATCTTCAGACTACAAAGCCCTAAAGGAACACTACTTGACTAAACAGTATTAAGAGGACTCTATTAAGGCTTCTCTTCCTTGCTTAGACTTTATATTGGGTTTGTGCGGCCAGGTTTTGATAGTGAGGGTGGCTACAGGGGTGGTTTCTGTGAGAACGTGCTGGAAGCTTCCCCTGTGTCTTATGGAGCCAATACCAGCAGGCTCCGAGTTGGAGATGAACAGCTCTGCAGACACCAGGGTCAGTGGAGAGGGTGCCCAGCTGACATTCCCCTGCTTCAGCTGATACTCCCCTGCAGTCCACGGTGAGGTGGCTGTGCCCCTGTAGCCCATGGATGTCCATAGTGGAGCAGAGACGCACCAGCAGCCCATGGAGGATCCTATGCTGGAGCAGTTGGATGCTCAAAGGAGGCTATGAAGTCATGAGGAGAGGAGTCCATGCTGGAGCAGGTTTGCTGGTAGGACTGGTGGCCCCGTGGGTGACCCATGCTGGAGCAGCCTGCTCCTGAAGGACTGCATCCCATGGAAGAGTGACTCACACTGGAGCAGTTTGTGAAGGACAGCAGGCCATAGGAAGGACTTGCTTGCAGAAGTTCATGGAGGGCTGTGTCCCATGGGAGGGACCCCATGCTGGAGCAGGGGAAGAGTGTGAGGAGTCCTGATCCTCTCCACAAGGAGGAAAGGGCAGCAGAGACAGTGTGATGAACTGACTGCAGCCCCCATTCCTGTCCCTCTGTGTCCCTGGGTTCAAGAAGATAGAAAATCAGGAGTGAAATTCAGCCTGGGGAGAAGAGAATCATAGAGAGAAGGTGTTGTAGGATTTAGTTTTTATTTCTTTGTATCTCATTCTGATTTGATTGATAAAAAAGTAATTTTTTTCCCCCAAGTAGAGTCCATAATTGGTGAGTGATCTGTTCCTGTCATTACCTCAACTCACAAACCTTTCCTTATATTTTCTCTCCCCTGTCCATCTCAGGAGTGGTAGTGGGTCTTCAGTGAGCATTTGACACCCAGCCAGCATCAACTCATCAGAACTCCATAAATACCGGTACAGCAGCACACATAAAGTTCTTCTCCACAAGGACTGGCTGAAGAGAGCAGCAATTCAAGAAGCAACAGCTTAACTCCAGTCAGTCAGCAAATCTGGAAAGCTTCTGGGCACTTGCACAGATGCCAGCTAGCAAAAAAAAAAATAATTTGGGGAAAGTGTCAGCATTTGGAAAACAAAAGCACTTGGTGCCTTGTCCTAAAAAGGGTCATTCATCTGTATGTAACAAAGCACTGATATTTTGTCATGCCAGTTGGCACTGGGCAGAA
This sequence comes from Tichodroma muraria, assembly GCA_013390105.1. Classification (NCBI taxonomy): domain Eukaryota; kingdom Metazoa; phylum Chordata; class Aves; order Passeriformes; family Sittidae; genus Tichodroma; species Tichodroma muraria. The sequence goes on along the minus strand of WAAG01054641.1, from coordinate 8,398 downwards.
CTTCCAAGCAGAAGCTGGCTTCCCCTCCAAGTCTTAGAGACCCTGCAGTCTGCCGTCCATCAGGGAAGGGAACAAAGCACGGGCAGGACTGTGAGCCAGCCCTTGGCTGGTAGGCAGAGCTGGTGCCTGCCAACCTGCCCTGCAGCAGCACTGTGCTCACGAGGGCAGTGAGTGCCCATGTGGTTCCTCTAATTAGAACACAGCCCTGTCACTCAGCATCAGCTCCTGCTTCATCAACCATCTCAATTTCAGTGATAGTTTGGCATCATCTCCCAGCCAGGCATCATGGAACTCATCCCCTCTCTCAGAAACAATTTAGTTTAAATTGTGGAAAAAAATTGGATTAAGTTCTCTCCAGCTTTGCCATACATCCAGAGTTCTAAACTGAAGCTGTACCCAAGAAATCGTGCCTATCTCTGTGTATGGAATCTTTTCTTTATGGAAGCAGAAGCTGGAAGGTAGGCAAGAATAAGAGTAAGAACAACAAAGTAGATTCGGCAACCTTTTCTCAGCAGTGAATCCTACCCCATATCAGTTATATAACAATGGCTCAGTTCTGCTGTCAAAAACGTTGTCAATCTGTGAATAAGAGTCTGTAAAGCAAGACCATGTAAGATTAAAAAAGCTAGAATCAGAGGAATGATTTGGGAATTGTCAGTAACTCAAAGTCTTTAGAGATGAATGCTGACATGAAAAGATACAAGAACCCGAGGAGAGGAGAAAAGAAAGACCAAAAAATCTTGAGTGAAAATAGCAGCCTGGATAAAATAATTATCAGCCTATTTTGAGTAACATGGTTCTTCCCCAATATTTCCTTAAAGTTTGCCTGTCCACCTGTCCGTTACAGACTTTACTTGTCTGTAATGTCTTTAGTGATAAGGAAGGGGTAAACCTGCAGATGTTGCACTGGTGTCATGTTATTCCCAGCATTTTACTATGACTGTTAAGAAATAAATATTTTTTGCACTCAAAAATTGTGTAAAATCCTGCTTTGAAGGTACACCAAGGAGGTAACTCAGAGACCTGAGCATTACATTTCCTATGATCTGAAACTGTTTTAGGCCACCTCAAATCTAGAGATACATTGGTTTCCTGACAGTTTGCCCCAGGGAGCCAATTAAATTTTTGAGAATGAGAGCTAGGCTCAAATTCTGCCTTATTGCAGACTTGTTAGCCAAGCTGCAACTCCTGTATATTTGTTATTTTTTTCCATGCTGATGCATTAGTTGGAAAAATCCTTTTGGGTCTCTAATCCCAGGTTGAATTCGCAAAATTAAAAGAAAAATATTTTTTTCTTGTAAACTGTACAAATTAGGTTTGCAGTTGTCACATAACTGTGATCATGGAATGTTTAAAAATTATTTTTACTTTCATTATTACTTTCATTCATTATTTTACTTTCATTATCATCATTTCAGAATTGGTTCTCTCTCACTACATTTCTTTCAAGAGCTGGGTTTGTAGACATCAAAGCCCACAGCATTCCTTTTTCCAGTGTCAGAAGCAGCTGGAGTGTGTTCCAAAACCAAAGAAGTCATTCTTGTACTCAATCTCATATACAGTGAGACCTGAGTATTCAGTACTCTAAGAATTTCTTCAATGCTACGTCTATTTTCACTTAATGCAAACTGTACATAAAAGGAATCCAACACTGATTGTGTTAGAATCAATCAGATCTGGTGGAATACTTTTAAGTTTCATGTGGGAATTTAAAGGTTTTTCTTTAATTCTTATGGTAATTTGCCGAAAAAGCTGTTTACTGAGAGGTATCCATTTGACAGATCGAGCTAAACAGTGCCAAAAAAAGACCCCAAACAAAAAGAAAATCCACAGAATGATGACAACATTAATTTTCCTTTTCCTTTCCAGAAGTTTCCTTTTCAGGAGTTTCTTTTCTCCATTCATTCATAAATGTTTTTTCTCTTGACACTTTTATAGAAAATTTAATAAGACACCAGTTTCTCACAAAATGCTTCTACAAATTCAGGTCAGGTGAAATTCCTTCCAAAAGCATTTGAAATGGGAGAGAATCCCAAGGCTACTCCATCATTCAGCAGGAGTACTATGGAGAGCTCCCTCTGTATGAAAACCTGCTCTCCCATGGAAGTGAGTTGGCTGTCTCAGTGGGATGGTGCTGTCTGACTCCAGGACTACAGAGGCTTGAGGGCTGAGTCCCTTTTGGGAGGGGAAGAGAGGGTAAGAAAATGCAGGATTCATTCTGCAGGCCTGAAACATATGTGGAATCTATCAGGAAGCTAATGCAGCATAAATATCATATGGTCAAGGCTCATCTATTGTTATCTTTTTGAGGCAGACAGCAAAGCCAGCAGCATGGATGGCTGCATTTACAGCAACATTCAGTTCAGATACAAATGCCACTTCCTAACGTTTTTTTGAGTGCTACAGATAAAGGAAATGGTTTACATTTCCCTCTGTCACACACAGGGCTCACTTGTCTTTAGCAAGGCTTAAGCAGCACACAGTCATCAGCACCAATACAAAAATGGGTCTCATATTTCACTTTTGCAATAAAGAGTTTGAATTTCAATGAATTTGTGCAGGGATTAATATACAACAGGACTCAGACTACATCCCTTTTTCTGGGGCAACCTTGCTGCACTGCAACTAAAATTATCAGAAAGCTTAAAGCCAATTTTCATCCTATATATTAATGCACTCCAGGAAGTTCCAATGAAGAGTTGAAGATGAATTTTGACTAGTATATTTACCATAATGGGGTGGAAGAGAGGAGTTCCACTGGCTATTTGGCAAGATTACTTGTTTAGCTGCAGGATTTTGGTATTTCTGCCTATTTACTAAGTTGGAATCACATCATCCCACATTGCCTTATTCTGAGTTTTTTTCCCATCAGTTCTGAGGTCCTACACAACTCCATAGAAGGAGAAAACTGAATAAGAAATTTATGTGATTAATAAGTAACTAAAGGCAGGAAATATAATTAATGTCAATCACCATGAATTCATAGCATCCAGAACCTGTCAAGTGTTATACATTTTTGAGAGAACAAATATAGTTGGTGAAAGTGATGGAGTCACTGTAACTGAGATTTATGTACAGTTCATGGACAAGATAACATACAGTACTCTGAGTAAGAAAGGAGAACAGAAACTGGAGATCTTGTGAAATGGATTTAGAAGGAGCAAGACAGCTGGCATGGAAAATTAATTATGAAAGGGAATTCATCATCAGATCTCTGCTCCTAGTGGTCTCCAATCCTCCTTTAATTAAATCATGGAAACTGAAGATACTCTGCATCAAATTTAAGTTATTTTAAGCTGTCCTGTCTTCCTCAGTGTAGTACCATGGATTAGACAGTTAGACACAAATTTTATACTCCTGGAGCAACATCATAGAAAGTAATGGGTTGGCAAATCACTGATGGCACAGTGACTCTAGAAAAGTGAGCCTTGCCAGGCTATGCTGTGAGACCACACAGCAGCTTCTCTGGTGTCCCTGCTGTGCTGGCACTTTTGAGCTGTGGACACAGTTTACAGCACTGATACAGCTTAGCTGGAGACCTCCAGATCCTGCTGCCCAATATCTACTGCCACTTCTGGCTATTATTGACTCATCTTTCTCTCTGCAAGTATTCAGTACCTGATCACAGGAACTGTAAAATTGTATTTTTTTAGGAGAAATGTCAGTGGCCAATTTTCCAGTCAGTCACTATGATTATTGTAAATTTTAAGCTCCTTTATTTCTTTTATACTGTTTTATCGTCCTGTCAACTTTCTAGTCCTGGTCTCTAATTTTTACATCCACCTCCAGTGAGTACTTTTCCTCCAAAAAGAGTTTGCTGCTTCTTTATGATTCTGAAAGGAGATTACATTTAGCAAAAACATCTATTTAAAACTGAAAAACAGCTGTTGGAAGCTTACGTATCTGCTAGGCTGTAGATGTAGGTTCTTTAAAACAAGTAGCAGCTAAGGATCCTCTTGAGATTAATAAGATTTTTTTCTTTATTGTGAAAACAGGTTAGTCCTAAAACCCCCACATAAGTAATTGAGTTCGGGGTTATTTTCCTCACAGTCTTCCCAGAAACAAAAAAGATGACAGAATAATATAGCCAGGCAGGTGTCAGTTGTGCAAATAGAGGATCTGTCTTGAAATAACCATATTGGCAAATCAAAAAAATAAAAACATAACAAAACAAAACAAAACCTTTCATTCCACCTAAGGAGATTTTTTGATGACAGAAGAGAGGGATTTGAGTCAGCTACTTCAGAGTAGAATTCATTCAATTTCTTTTTAAGAAAAGTATAATTTTTTTTTTAGCACCAGAAATATTAATTTATGGCAGATTTGGGAAATAAAATCAACTAGTCCCACAAAAAATGTCTTTGGTACAAAATTTTCAGATTAATTTTACTTAGAAATTGTGGTGAAAAAAAAATCGAGGAAGGAATCTTTTGCTGAATATAACAGCAAAAAATTTAATGTAATATCACTTTCTTACCAGAATGAATCAAGTGATTAATTTGCCTTAGGAAACTGCAATTAAAAATACAAAACATAGACATTAAAAAATAAAATAAAAGTACTAGACATTCCTCAAAATCTTGAGAATAACCTGTAAGAAGTGTAGAATTTACCAAAAGACTTTGTAAGAAGTAAAATACTGCGAATGCATTTAGCTCATTTTTTTATAGCTTTTAGGGATCTGGAGGTGATGCATAATACTAGAATTTTATACCTAAGAAGGTCTAAAAGGGATCATTCTAACTCCACCAAATACAAATAAAATATTACTGGTGTCTAATCCACACAGAATAGCATGGTGCCAGATCATTAGCATTTCATTTAGTGAAAGTAATGCCTAAATCTGCAGACCCTCTGGAGAAATCCATCTGTTCTCATTAATCAGGGCATCTGTTTTGGCAACTAGCTATTAACAAGAATTCTGTAGTCTGGATGGAAAATCCAAAAACCACTTCTTTATGAATGTGATATGAGGTACCTGTTTTATCTTTAGCAGATCTTTTTTTAAAATCCTCTCTTCTTTCTTGTCCCCCTGCCCTGTCAAACCCACACCTGCAAGTGCTTTACTGAATCGGTGCCTAATCTGTCTTCATCACAGTGGAAGCACACAGATTCCATCTGGGTGATGAGAAGATGGATGTTTAAGCATCCTTCATCAGAGGCGTGAGCCTTGAGTAATTGATCGCTGCCTTCACCCTCCGTGCACGCACACACACACTGGTGCTGGCATGGGGCTGAGTCGTAGTCTCTGCAGCTGCTGCCAGGGGGAGTTTGTAACGTTGCTGAAGCATTCCTTAAAGTCCAGCAGCTATAATAACACAGAATGTTATTTTATTCTGCATTTTATTGAGACAAACTGAGTCTAACGCACCAAGCAACTGCTAACCTAACAAATAACCTCTTCTTTTGAGGGGCGTGCTATTCAAAATGTCTTGATTTTAACTGATTATAGCTTTAAACAATCAAGTAATTTATTGTGAGATCTTTACATCATGACGTACACGAACAAATTTCCATCCAGTTGTGAGGAGAAGTAATGTTTTAGCTGGTAAGAAAAATTCCCAGTTTAATTTTATTAAATTAAAAATTATGATCATTATCACAGGTATGTGGAAACAAAAGCAATTATACCCTCTTTCACTTTCCCAGCAATAAAACCAGGTGAAAAGAAAAAAAAATCTGTGAAATCTAGTCTCTGTCTGCTTTCATATGAAATGTAAATTACTCATGGAGAAAAAAAGAGCTGATGCATTAAATTGAAATATGAAACTGTTTCCCCTACCTCCAATTATTTTTGTTTGATTTGTTACCCCAGTGGAAATGGTAATGTTATTATTAGAATCAACTTCAGTAAGAGGTGAAGCACAGTTGTAGTGACCTGCATACATGCTGGGAAACGGGGAACTTGAGCTCTAATTCTGGTGCTGAAACTAATAACTTTGGAGGCCCCAGGCATTGTGTTCTGGCCTCAGATCAACACTCTATTCCTCTTCAGCAAAGCATTTAAGTACAAGTGTAACTACATAAGACACTCTGGGATTTGAGCAACTGCTTAACTGCTTTGCTGCACTGCAAGGTATTTGTTGTTGCTATTGAACCTTTGAGTAAGAAAGGAGACATAGAAGGAAGTAGATCTTTAAGGTGCTGGCTGAAGCCTGTGTTAGTTTTTGTAATAAGTATAAGAGTAGCTGACATAGCAAAAAATAAGCATAGGACAGTGGACACAGACATAGTCATTTAAATTAAAGAGAAAGAAGTGTGTTAAAAGAAAGTGTTAAATTTATACCATGAAGACTCTGATGTAGAGAAATACAGTATTTCCTGGAATAACTTTAGTAACTTTCATATGATTCTTTAGAAGGACAAAACTCATTAAAAAACAAGCATATCTTTGTATAACAGTCAACACAAATAGCTTGATCTTTAAAACTGATGAGCAGTAGCAGCTCCTGAAGCCAGTGGAAGCTGTCAGTATTCTGCATTGTGCCAGTTCAGACCCTACGTTTGTCTTTGCTTCCCTTTCCAGAGAGATGATAATACCTATTCACCTATCTGGGATGACTGACATCAAAATCAACTCTCTGAGACTGAACAGTAAGATTCCAGGGTACATTAAAAGCCTGCCAGTTCAGTATACTCAGAAATATATGAACTGTTTGCTTTAAAAAAATATATGTATGTATGATTATCAACACTTTTAATTAACAATTTTAATGGGAACCATAATAATAGGAACTGAAATAGCTTCTGAATATATTTATTTGAAGCAAAAGAATCACAGTAACATAACTTTCCTTTAGACAAAAGATTTCCATGAAAAATAATTTTGCCCAATAAGATGTTACAGATTCCTAGTTGTGAAAATAAACAGGTGTTTAAGATAGTATAAAAAGGGACTTGACATCTGGAGAACTCATACTCAATTTACAGTCTAAACATAATCTAGACTCTCACCTTCTACATGTATCTGATTATGTCCACAATATCAGTGAGAAATTCAAAGTAAAGACTGAAGAATTAAACATTCCTTGACTATTTGACTGAGGAGAGTGCATGGTGATCCTAGAACCAGATTTAATCCTTGCAAAAGATGAAAGTTACAACCTGGCTGTGAAAATGCAATACTTTGACAAGCAGTGTCCTCTTAAGGACTCTAAAAGAAAAAAAGGTTAGAAAGTGGGATGTACTGATATTGCTAATACTAATAGGATACTGTATGACATGAAAAATAACTTTTCCAGGTGATTCATAGGGACAAAATTAGAGATGAGGCATGACTAGAGATTGAGGGGGGAGATAAAGGATTTAGCTTTGACAAAGGAGTTGTGTCTGGTCTTTTTTGTGCTTTACTTGCCCACATATAAGTTATGCTGTGGGGATAACATAATCCTCTGGAGAGGGTCTGTTCTCCCAATAGTGCAGATTAAGAAAAATGCATGTTATGAAGAGGCTTTATATCCTAATAAAAAGAAACACTGTGAAAATGCCATCTGATTACTTTGGAAAAGGTTAAGAAATTCCTTTGGACCCCAGCAGTAGACCAACATGCAGTGTACCACAGGATGTGTGAACTGGCAGCAGTCATCAAGGAAGCTGCTATTGTCACTTTTCTATCTATAAAAAGATCTTACCAACATCCTTGATAACGTAATAGAAAAAAAAAACAAATTTCACTCATCAGTAGGCAAAATCTCAGACTCATATACCCAGTTGCAGTCTTTATCTGAAAGCCTAGGGGTGAAAATAATAAAATAATTACAAAAATATGCAGATTGTTGGAGCAGAGATCTGCTTCTGCCAAACATTTGCTTGAAAGTAACTTTCAGTGATGCCTAGTTTGAGTGCTAAAACCTAGGATGGAATTTGAAGGGAAAAGATTCACCATAATTATACAGTGTTTAAGTTGAATAGTTAATAATTTCTCTTTGCTGAAGTTAGTGATAGTACAATTGATTTCACTGGGCCCATGTTTAATTTAATGTTTTAGATCAGGTTTAACCCTCTGCTGGGTACATCTAATCTTTTATTCTTTTGTGGTTTTAGTTAAGAAGTGGTGACTGTTCCTTCATGCAATGACTCCTTGACTAGATCTTTCAAAAAATTTTCCTGAGTCTTGAATTTTGTCTATAGTATAGAAGATATAAATCACTTTTGTAGAAAATGTATTGTCTTGAAAGTTCATAAAGCCAGACAGGAAAGCATAAGGTGTTTCCATTTGCAAAACTTTTGATGGTCATTCCGCCTTCTCCTGCAATGATATTCCCTTAAGGGAAAAGGGTTTTTTGTTGGTTTGTTTCCTCCCCTCCAAAACTTCATTGACCTATAACAGCATTGATGCCTTTCCAAATTGTTGTCACAATTCCTATAGCTGTGTAGGGCTGAGCTTCGAGGTGCAGCC
>WAAG01054639.1:0-14658 GCA_013390105.1 Tichodroma muraria | reverse complement strand
GTTAGCAACTACACAACCTTGAAAATTCCTATCACAGTATAAAACTCTTACAGTCAGTAAGAGTATAAAAGTCTTATGGCTTTACTAAAGTCAAAATACTATGTGTGAAGAGAAAGGATTGGCAACACTGTGCTAAAATTGTATTTTTTAAAAGACATGACTTTTAAGATTCTTTTTTCCTCCTCAGTCTGAAGTTAAATCATTCAGCCAAAGCTGAAGGTCTTGTCTCATAATAATGTTCCTTTCAATCCTGGCCAAAACCAGACAATGCTGTACACAACTAATCTATACATGTATGTGCCACCGTATTGTTAAAAAAATAAACCTTGGTGATTTGAGGTAAAGTGAACCTCAAATTATGTAAACCCTAATACAAAGGTCCATTCCCAGACTTTAAGTACTAACAGCAAGCATTTGTATCTGTCAGGCAGAATCTAGAGCAGTCACTTACACTACTTTCACTTTGAAACGTGGCTCAATTTCCTTCTCTTTACGTTTTCAGAATTTTAACAACTTTCTCTACCAGACAAAATGGATCTCTCAGGCTGATACACTCATACAGTTGAATCCTTTCCAATATCAAGTGTTCCTAAAATTCTTGAAACCTGAATTTTGCCAAAGCAGGTCAGGTAGAAAGGCCAATAATTGAAGATCTCCTGCTCAAAATCCTCCACGCTTTTTTGTGAGCAAGATGCTGACCAGGCACACTCCCTTCTCTCATTAGTACTACATCCACCCAACAACATTTGGCCCTAGAGCAGATCTACACTATGACTTACAGCACCATAGAGAAGTGCTGTTTAAGCACCTGGACATCCCCATCATCATTAAGTGACTCATTATGGCATAAAGGAAGTGAATCTCAAGACAGTTCTCCAAAGGCAGGGAAAACATCCAACAGCCANAGTAAATAAAAAGTCACCACAGGATGCTGGCGACCCTTACAAGAACCACATGTTGGATCAAATCCTGCACTACAGTTCACTTATAAGAGGACATGCAGATTTCTCTCCAGATTCTAATTTCTGACTCAGAAAAAAAACCCACAAAAAATTAATACTGGCTCACACATTAACCATCTCACACATTAACCATCCAGCTGCATGGAAGTTAGTTAGTTATTCAAGTATTCAACTGCAAAGTATTGAATTATATTCAAGTGCATATATTTGAACTATATATTGAATATAGTATATATACTATATGAATATAGTGCTAATATATTCAAGTGAATATATTTGCACTATATTCAAGTGCAAATGTCACAAGTTTTATCATTAATCATTCAAGGAACATCCAAGGATCTCCAAGATCACTGGTTGAACCATTATTCTCTAAGGAGATAAGGCTCACAAAACTGGTTTAAAAGTTTAGTTCCTTCTGCAAACAGACTCTAAAGGTTCTTTTTATACTTAATCAAGCATTTATTTACCTGCACTTGGCGAACAACATTAGCCAGCCGCTTGGTACATGGATCTTCATGTTTGATAGCTTCGTGGATTTCACCATCCGCAATTATACCAAGTATTCTGGGAAGGTTGGAATTGTTGGGACCGAGGACAATTGGGTTATTGCTGTTACAAAAGATATATTGCAAAGGAATTAACGTTTATCTAAAAATAATGTAGACACTTTACATGTAAGTGAAGTGATTTTGAATGATCTGATTCTAAAGCTGCTTATTTAGGTTCAAGTTTCACACAGCTGAATAAGTATGCACAGCTTTGTTGCCTGCTGACAGCATGTTCCCCCTTCTGTTAATATTTAGCCAGCTGATTCTTTACTCAGCCTAAACTTTATCAGGAAGTTCTGAACTTCACAGAATGGCTGAGCTCCATGCAGATGTAAATAGTGTTGCAGAAATACCCTACCTAAAAGGACTCACTCCTCTCTCTGTGCCTCCCAGGACGTTGCGTTACTGGCGTCAGGAATGCCAGTAACTTCAGCTCTCTGCCAGCACTCTCCATGACACAGCAAACAAGCAGCTCTGCTCCCTCTTTCCCAGCCAAATGCTGGAGTGGAGGAGTATTAGCAATCAGGAATCTTTGTGGAACACATGATCTACTTCCAGCCCTGCCACCTACCAGTGCTGGAATGCAGAGGCTGTGAATGTAGGACTGGCAGGGCTCCACAGAACCAGGTAGCCAGGCTGAGCCACCTGCACAGAGCTGGCTAGAGAAGTGTGCTGGTACTGCAATTCTCGATTTCTGCGTTCCTGTTTATGTGCACACCTGGCAGCATTATTATGGTGTCTCTACATAATTGCTCTATAATCAGTCTAAGGACCTCAGCTGCCATTTTGAGACACTGCCTTAATAAAGCACCCAGAGATACAAGGTAGTCACAAAATAGAAAAAAACTGTGAGAAATCTAAATTACTTCCTTCATTACTTCCTTCATTACTTCCTTTCTCCTAAGGTGTAACATAGTGCCAGCCAGAATGTGCTTACCACATAACACCTCAGAGGCTACATTCTTTCACTCATTTATGAAGTGTACCACACTAGAATAACTCTTTACTTTTTTCCCTCCGTTTACCTACAGGAGGGAGCACAAATCCAAAGAATAAACTGTGGGATAAGATGCTTTCAATAATAACTGAAATAATTATTAAGGAAGATAGCACTGTAAAATGAATTTTTCTGTATTATTTCTCTACTTTATACTTCACTTTATTGGAAAGCAAAAAGGTGCAATACTACTTAAAAGAAGGCTGCAAGAGCATGTGTGCTGCTTTTAAGAGAAAAGACCTGATCAGTTACTGATCCTGATATGTAAGGAGAGTATCAAAAACTTTTCCTGAAATTTTCTGTACAAGTTTTCTGCATATCCTTTCCCATTATGGACATATAAAGCAGCCAGGATTTTTCTCCAGCCATACAGACACTATTTAGGACAAGAACAGTAAAAAAAAAAACCCACAAAAAAAACCCAGCGCTGTTTTAAAAAAGCAGCAATAACATCAGGGAAGGTTCAGTTCTGACACTTCATATTATCTTCTCTAAACCATATGTAGATTAACCTCATAGTTTCTCAGTTTTTGAAAAAGAGTCTAAGGAAAGAGCATGCAAACAGGCTTATTTTTTGCATTAGTCTGAAGACTTTGCCTTACCTCTCAAGTAAGTCACACAGATAATTGAAAGTATGAACAGCTTCTTCTTTGTCTTCATGAAGTGGAAGCCATGATAACCAGTGTGGAAGGACTTCCTCAACATTTATACAGTCAGGCTTGAACTTCATTATCTTTCCTATTGCTGAAATGCAGTTTTCTGTTGCATTGACATTCTCTTTGGCTTTGGCATCTGGTGACTGAATGACTCTCACCAGCAATGGAAGCGCCTCTAATTGTTAAAAACATAAGAATAAAGTTTAATGCATAAACAAGCTATACTTTATTAATAAATTCTACTTGAGACAACTGTATGTATTAAACCCAGGATTTTTTGTGTTCCAATCACTAACATCTAGCTAAAATTCCAATGTTCCACTGCTTCTAGGTTATTCTCTGCTCAATAATTACCATATGAAAACCAAACAGAAAAATAAAGCTCTGTAAGGATATAGAAGAAAATCGCTACTAAAAAAGTTTCAATTTGCTTTAGAAGTTCAGAAGAAAGTAATATTCCCATGTCTCTCAACTGGAGTTATGCAATCTAAATCACATAAGACACTGCAGATAGCAAGCATTATCTGTTTAATTGAATATGCTCTATACACACGGGAGGAGGAAAAGCACCACTACAGTGACATCCACTGTGAATGTCACTCATTCATTCAGTGTGAACTATAGTGCACATCCTCAGTGTATGCCTGCTGTGTATCTATTTCTAGTGGGCACATCTGTATATAAAAATATGTATGGATGTACACATAAACACCTCCCACCACTAAAAGGTGCCCTAGGAAAAGCTCATAGGAGTAATCTCATCTGGTGAATCAACTTGGCATAGTTTAGACCATAAAAAACAAGGAAAGGAAATGTCCTTCAATGGAGGAAAAACGCCATTTTTCTTCCTAGGTTAATAGAAATTATATTGTTTTAACACTCATGTGGGTAACCATATGCACACTTCTAAATGAACATAAATGCCACATTTTTAGCTACTAGTGTCCATGCAGACTTCCAAGCACTCTACATGCAAGCAGGAACAATTGTCCTTATGTTCTTCTGCTAAAAATAAAACGCTAAAGCTGTGAAATTCTCTATCAGCACAGAAAGCAGGTTGTGGAATTGTACAGAAAGCACACTTCAAAATAATTCTAATTACTGAGGAAGAGTGAGATCTCACACTTCTAAATATTGATGAGTAAGTAGAAGCTTTGTAGTTAAACAATACACAATCACACTTTCTATATTAAGTCCACTGCATTAGATTTTGAAGAATTAAGCAGCTATGGAAAAACTGTTAAACATTACAGAACTACAGAAACATCAGACCCACTAGCTTATGTATTGAATGCAGGATAATGATGCTGGACTATTCTCCAAAGCACAGTTTGTTTCAGAGAGGTCTACAATGTCCAGGACAACTGAGTCTGCATTTTATACCTCAGGTTTTCATAGCTGCTGAAGCTAAATCTCCTCTCATCTGTATCTCACTCACTAATACTAATGGATGACTCTGTAGGTATGTGTGTCCTTGCAGCTGTAAAATTAGGAGGACATCAAAATGAATCAGCATAATTTTCTCCCTACAGCCTACCAGACAGGTTTTCATCATCTATAAAACAGATCCATTCTCACATAGATACTGTGTTAGATAAACCTTTAAAAAGCCTTTTGACAATAGAAGACCCATCTTCTATAACGTTAAGCTTTTTTTTCAAGGACTGACTGCTCTGGCATTTGGCACCATCCAGTTTTGAGGCCACTGATGTGATTTAGGAAGAAATCCATGCAGTTGATTGATACAATTTTCACAGAGAACAGCTAATTATATTCTTCCACCATCATAACAGAAGCAACCTTGCCAGTTGCATTAACTGTAGCCTTGTATCCCCGTTTAGAAGTGACTTGATTTGCTGTAGTTTTTCCTTCCATCTTATTTCTTTGCTCTTTACAAAATCTAGTTTTAGTGACATTTGTTTCACCAGTGTAGCTCACATGCCATTTATAACATTCTTGCTATATTCCTGAACTTTTTTTAACTGACTGCCAAAAACGCTCATATCAATACCTCCAATTTTTCTGCAGAGTATTTACATACTCTTCAAACATGGGAAAGAACAATATGCTAGTGCTATATATCAACCAGTAAAGAAAACAAGCTACAAATAAAAGCTCACAAACATGATGTTTTTCAGAGATATAGCAAAACCTGTGGGATAGATAATGTCTCATGACATGGATTTACTTTGTTTCTAATCACAGCGTATCTTCATCTATTAAAATAATTCACAAAGTTCTTTCATGTATGCACAAAAGGATTTAGAATACTTTTGAGGTGTCTGCTAATAAACTGTATGTTGTAAAGCTGAAAGTTTATTTTATCTAAAATTCAACTTAAGGTGAAGCCAAGTGTCTGGACATAATCAAGGATTACTTGTCCAAATACAAAGAGAAGGAACAAAGATGTTACAAAGTTTAAATAGCGTAAGATACAGAGTAATTAATGAAAAATAAAATCAGACTTCAGCAGATGCTAAAAAAAATTTCAAAATCACAACCGTCTAGACAATTCTAAATTTTCATGCTCTTAATGATTCATTACAAGGCTTCCCACACTGCTTTTTCTTTTCTTTTTAAAAAGACCTTATCCTAATTGTTATCATGTAACAGTTACATTTACATTAACAATGAAAATTACAACCCTGATTGATGTAGGCAAGATTTTTGTTAATCTCTATCAGGTGATTCTTATTTTCTTACATAATCTAATTCAGCTTGCATTTAATAATCATGTGAAATACATATTTTAAATACAAACTTAGATATCTGGCTAAATACTTTCTTAAGAAAAAAGGAAAAAACCTTTGACAAGGGGTGCTATTTAGTGTGCAAAATTAACTTTGGTGACTGTCAAGAAGACTGCAAGCAGACAATTTCTTTAAATTTAAGATGAATTTGAAGTTTCAAAGAGATTTGAAACATTCAGAAAGAAAGGAGACAAAGTGTTTCTGATAAGTACTATCACACTCCTTTCACTTCTTACTTTACAGAAATCAGGCTCCATTTTATGTAATCAGAAAGCAGAGAGCCGCGTAAGTCATATTCTAGGCTATTCCTTAATACAGGTCCTTGTATAGCTTTTCCAGACATCCAAAGGCTTTTGCATTAATATGTAACCACATCAACATTAGCAGAAAGCATCTACGAGACAGCTGTGTATCAAAAAGATCATTTTGATGAAATTAACATTTGCATGCCAGATTATATTTTAAAAAAGAATATGTAAATCAAGTTTGCTAAGCAGTCAGCGCTGCAACAGAAATGCTACTAAGCAGAACAACAATAAAAGCCTGAGGAACTCAGGTACTTTATCAATCCATCGCCAGTCTACAACACAGGTAGTACTGGCAACCTATTTCAGTGCCAAGGGGAAGAGACCTCACCAAGCAAAAGGCGTGCCATTTTTATTTCTTCCCCCTAGCCCCCACATTCAGAGCTCCGTCGGCCGCGGGTCCGTACCTGGGCAGACGGGCCGGTAGCTGTCCCCGCCGAACTGTGCCATCACTCCCACTCCGTAGGCAGCCGCCTGCCGGACCTCGGGGCTGCTGTCACACACAGACTCCAGCATGGGCCTCAGGAAGTACTCGGCGTACTTGAAGGAGGCGGGGCTGCAGTGCTCCACCACATCGTCAAAAATGCACAGCCCCCACTGCCGGTCTGGCCACGGCCGATGTGGACACTGCGGAACAAACACCCAACAGATGGGACACCTCGAAATTATTGTACAGCCAGCGATTATATCAACAACAATCACAGCAACAGTGCTCTAATACTTTTGTTAAAATCTTCATGGATTAAATTCAATCCTAAAACCATGTAATTTGTGGAAGTGATCGTTCCAGCAACACCATGAACAAAACAAAATCCAGGTGTCTATCTTTGCACCTCTATTTCACACTCCGTTACATGTATCAGTCTCAATTTTCCCCCACGAGTCTGCAATATGTTTTGTCCCTCCTCTTGAAATCCATTTTTGAGATTCTGGACAGTCTCAAGGAAATTAAATTTCTCAAAACAGTTGAGTGTGTCAATGATCTAGGGTCTTGCAACACAGATTTTAAGTAGCACAGCAGCGACCCTGCTCAAAAAACACAGGGTAACAACTCCATCCTTGAACTAGAATCTAAAAATCTTCTATTTTGTAAACTATTAAATGCTACTTTCTATCTACCAAGACTAAGACTTCTATCTATTAATACTTCAGCATGGAAGGCATATTAGCACATCAGAAAAAATAACTAAATTTAAATTAAAGGAAAACAAGATACTTACAATTAGGTTGACAATTAGTGGAAGTAACCTTTCAAACCATGGCAGTACCTTCTCCTTGTAACTACTGAATATTGAGTGCAATATGTCCGATACTTTAGTCAAAATATAAATGTCACTGTCATCCTGAAAGGAAAAGGATACAATTCACATGAAGACTAGCCATCTTTAACAGAGTGGAACTCACATAAAGTGCTAAGGTGTCTAAACTAATGGAATAAAGTTATTTTATGACTTTTTTTTGTAAAACCAATTTTTTTAAGTTCACTAATTTTCAACTCTTTGTCTAATTGCAGAATGATGGAATAACAAAATGGTTTGAGTTGGAAGGCACCTTAAAAATCCAAACCCCCTGCCATGGCAGGGACACTTCCCACTAGACCAGGTTGTTCAGAGCTCCATCCAACCTGGCCTTGACCATTCCCAGGAACGGCGCATCCACATCTTTCTCTAGGCAAGATGTTCCAGTGTCTCAAGGGACATCACTTTTTACTGTCATGTGGATATTGAGGCACTGAATGGAACATTTTTAATATGGCCATCCAGTCAATTATCTGCTGAATTCATCAAATATGGATCTCCTCAAATTAGTGACAAGGATGTTATGAGGGATCCTCTTAAAGGGTCAAGAAAGGTGTCAAGACAGATGACATCAGTTGTTCTTCCTTAGTCCATCAATACAGTCACTCCATCACAGAACCCACTAAATTAATCAGGCATCATTTGCATTTTAGAAGCTATATCAGCTGTCTCTAATCACCTCCCTGTCTTCCACAGCTGCCAGGAAAACGTGTTCAGTGATCGTACTGGGCACAGAGTGAGACTGACTGACTGGTACTTCCAGGAGTCCTCCTTTCCACCCTTCTTAAAAATGTAAAGTTGATTGCTAGAACTCAGTTGCCTGGGACTTGCAGGTTTGTTTCAGGGACAGAAAAATCAGATCAAGACAAAATTATCTTGTGCAAATTTACTGCTTCAATGGGTTCTCTTTACAGAAGGCAAAAGGCCTTTTTCCTCTTCTGTACCTTATAGATACCATAAGAAGCATTTATGGAAAAGTAAATGGGTAACTGCTTTTGTGATAAAGATTGTAGCAAAAATACAACAAATATTATTCTCCTCCTCTTGTTTAAATTAATTTTTCATCTTTCGTCATTATAATACATCAAACTAGTCAAATAAAGAGCCTTACCTCAGAGCCATCAATTCAAATTGTATCTACAGGTGAGGATTATTCCTTGGACACACTTATACTGGAAAACTCTAACTTTCTTGTACAGCAACTTCTGTTGTACTCCATATGCTCCCTTTAACCAGTTTATACTTTAACAGGCAGGGGAAACAGCACAGCTGGTTTCTGGTCCCTAGTGACCTTCACCTTTCTCACCTTCTGGTAGCAAACTAATAACTATTTCTTGAGCAACAGGAAATCCTTTCTAGTGAGCCAATTTCTGCATGGTCAAGGCACAACTCAAGCAGGACTCTGGAATATGCACACAGTGACATTAAGAGGTAAAGAACTGCGGCAGCATGCTGCAAGGTCCACCTAGCCTGGTACTGCCTGTTGACCAATAGTTGGTAACAGATGCTTGGGATATAAAGTCAGGAGTTTAGTGATTGCTAAAGTGAGGGCTGGATCTGAAACTAATGTTTGAATAACTTTCATGACTTCCGTGCTCCTTATATTTCTGCTGCTTTGAGGTAAGGGCTACATAAACATACTCTTGAGGACAAAGGTGCGTCTCCAAATGTGATTTGTTAATTCTGCCTGATATGGCAAGTGATGTCATCATCATATCACTCCTTTCACAGGGTAATGAAGACAAGTCTTTCTCCAGACTTTACAGAAAAATCAGCAAACATTAGAACATTTTTAAAAATGCCTTGCAACTCCGTTGCAGAGTAGGGACAGCTTTTCTGAAACTGCTGCTTGCTTGCATTTTCTCTCAGTACAGACTGACACAGGAAATAAAAGGGTCTTGGAGGCAACAAAAATCTATCCTCTTGAACACTGGGCGAATTCTAAAAAGCCTAAAAAGAGGCTCAAGAACCACACTGTTATTTAAGACAGTATTTACATATGGGTTTATGATTTCTGGAATCTGCATACAGGTTAAACTCATGTGATCAAGCCTCATACCTGCATTGTGCAGCAAAAACTTTCTTAGTTCTTAAATTTACTGAGCATCCTTTGTCTCAGGTTATAAGCAGGAGTCATTCATTATTATTCTCTCTCTCTCCATACTAATAATGATCTAATAAAATTATTGTATCTCTTCTACAATCACCTTCATTTTAAACTATTAACTCACTTTGGTACCCTAGTGTGTAAGTAGTTAAGTAGTCACTTTGGTACTCTCTCATAAGGAAACACATGATGGCAGCTGTTTATCCTGCTGTCCTCTTCTGATACTGTTTTTGGGCTATTCTTTTTGAGACAGGCTCCTGACATGACACACCTCTTGGGATCAGAGGTACAGAGGCCCAAGGTTAACAGCCACCCAGCTTGCAAGGCTCAAAGAAAAAGCAAGTCAGCAAGGCTAGACCCAAGGGACCCCTCATCACAGTCTACAACTTCCACACTGGGAGAAGAGGAGGGGCAGCCACTGATTTCTTCACTCTGGTGATCAGTGACAGGACCAAAACGAATGGCCTCCAGTTGTGCCAGGAAGGGTTCTGGTTGGGTATTAGAAGAAAAAGGTTCTTCCCCCAGAGGGTGGTTGGGCACTGGAACAGGCTCCCCAGGGAAGTGGTCACAGCACCAGCCTGACAGAGCTCAAGAAGCGTTTGGACAATGCTCTCAGGCACATGTTGTGATTCTTGGGATGCCCTGTTCCGGGGCAGGAATTGGACTTGATGATCCTGATGGGTCCCTTCCAACTCAGCTTATTCTTTAGTTAAATAGTCTGCTGTCAAATCCGTATCAGTGTTAATGTCATCCAAGAATTGTTTGAGCAGATGAAGAAAATAAAAAGCTATATCCTGAACTTCTTACTTCAGCATATCAGACAAGTAAACCTTTCATATTTTCTAGTTCACAAATGTAGTGCCACCCATTTCTTACTGGAAGTTTTGAAGGACTATGGTAACAGGATTCTTCTATGAAGAAATAATTCTGAGGATGCACTATGCCCTAAATGAGTAGAAAGCATATTTTTGCAATATTTCCATCCTGGTGCTTGATGAGAAGAAAAACTCTTCAAACTAACTTACTTCATCTTGTAATGACTCTTCAACTTGTTCATCATAGTCTTCATCTTGTCTTTTCACTAAATTAAAAAAAAATAAAATTAAACCACTACCTTTCTTTAACTGTATAAGAAGATGGTGAAAGGGAAAATTTATGCAGCAACAAATTGAGAAAACAGGAAACAGTAGCTGAAGATGCAATAGGAATATTCCATTTTTAAGAAGCTTCAAAAAAACTTTCATGGAAAAGGAAGTACAGGACAGTGCAGTTTAAGAATGTGTAAAAATGCACGCAAAATAGAAACAAACACACCAGCTTGTCCACAAAGACAAGAAAAGTGCTTAGAAATGGGAAACTGCTACTGCTTTGAGAAAACTGCAAAGACTTCAGATGAAAAAACCCATGGAAACATTAACACCATAGATGTGCACTGCTTTTCAAGTAAATCCGTCCAATAACTTTTGATTAAATACAGTATTGCTGAAAATGATGCCATCTTCATCTTCTAAGAGCTTACAAATACAACTCATGGATTCTGGTGGTTCACAGTCCAATTACTTTACATAAATATACAAATCAATGAAATCTAAACAGATTTTTTTCTGTGTTCAAAAATAATTAAAAATTCTACTTTAAAGAACAGCCACATCACATGTTAACAGGATCTGTGTTAACTTACCCTGTCTTAATTCTTGATTTTTAAAGTGCTCTTCTAGTTTTTCTTTCAGTATTCCTCCAAGTTCTTCAAAGTGTTCGTTGTTAAGGCATCCATCTCCCATTACATCAATGCACTTGTGAAATAAAACAACCAGTTTTTCAGCTTTAAAATTTAACATGAGCAGTCTTAACAAAATATAAGCACACAAAGAATATTAATACAGGCTCTGGATCACTAGCAGGAATAATATTAGAAGAACAGTCATACTGTAATCAATTCTCAAATTATACAAATAAGGCATAGTACCACTGCACTTTCATATCCATAATTTCAGTTGCTCATGGTTAAAATGAAAAAATTTAGTAACTGTTTTAGCTTAATACTTTGGTAGTCTTGCAAAACAAAATACAACTTTTTCCATCAGCTTTAACAACGCTTATAGTCACAACAAATTTCCTGTAGAGGAAGCCTTGCATTTATTTGAGCCATTTAAAGGAACACCAAAAGTGTCTCTTCTTATACAACATCATGAAATTTGTAAGAATGTTACCTTCGCAAAAGAATGCATTATTTCTGAGAGGACGTCAGACTCTGGCTCCGTCCCAATGGCTTTGATGAGAGCATCACACATGAAGTGCCACATCTGCGTGAGGTACTCTGGCCCACGAACCCTGGCACATTCAAGAAGGAGGGGCATCGACTCTGCTGCTGCCACTCGGACACGTGTCATTATTAAGGAAATACAGCAATCAACACCCACAAAGAGCTTAGAATTTAAAACACTACCACCATAATGAAGTTCTTAGTTTTCTACCTGAAACTCATTTCATTACAATCCATGCATTTGATTTCTTAATTAGATATAGATTAAATCATAGGAAAATTACACTGTCTGCTATTTAGAAGTGGCTTCAAGCCTGTTTCAGGCCATGACAGAAAAGCTCTTCAAAGTTCTCTTCTGCTTTGTTACACAAACATCACTTTTTCTACTGACTGCTTATTTAAAAAGAAACTAGGGGGAAAAGTAGGAATACATTTCCTAAAATAGGGTGTGTAAACCAACATGCTCTGAAACCATTTCTGCTGCAAAGTCACAGACTACTTTAACACTAACGCTTTCAATTCATTTAGGAAAACAGCAAGCACAATTTTGATTCTAAATTTCCATTTTCACAGTGGAATTTGTTAATAGGATATCATCATGGAAATAAAACTTCAACAATGGAACCATCAGCTTTACAACTTGCTCTGTGTATTCCACAAATCCTTCTTTTAGCTCCTTTGCATAGCAAACCTGAAAAACAGAGCACAGATATGCCTCTTTTATGGAAAAATACTTATATTTTTCAACTATGTAAAGGTGAGAGGGAGATTTGTAAAAATGCAAGGGGTTTTTAATTTATTTTAAAAAACAGGTAATAATCCATTTACCTTCACCCCAGCTGTGGTCATTTGAGAAACCCTGACAGCAGCATAAGTTCTTACTCTTAGGGCATGCATGTGTTTTCCAAAACAGCAATATTTGCAAAGAGGAACTACTTTTTAACATACCCAATTCCTTAAGTTTTGCTAACAAAGGAAAACCATGTGTTCATTTTAAAAATGCTAAGCTCCTAACAAAATAAATTATTTTTAATCAAATAAACCGCATGAAACTAAGTGCCTGTAATCCAAACTTAGCAGTATCCCTCAAAAAACTCGTTCATGTGAGACAAAAAAAGAGTATTTTGGTTACAGATTGTGGCTTCAGACTCGATTGACCAGAAACACCTAGATCACCAGAACTGTTTTATTACTCACCAGCATTTGGCATGCAGTTGCTTTTTCTTCAAGGCCTGCAGTTTTAATTCCAAAACTCTGCTGATCGCCTATGCTTACAAATTCCCAGCCATCATCATCACTCATATTCTCCATATCTTGTGCTGTTACACAAAGGGGAGAAAAAATAATCTAAAAGTGCTACAAAGTCATTTATTTAAGTATACTTTTCAAGCAAAACATCATCTTAAACCTACTGTCTAAAAGAGCTACTTCAGGTTTAATGGATGCAGTCTTCATTAAAGGTCCCATGACAACAGGAAGGTACTGCTGAAATTCCTTTCCAAGAATTTTACACATTCTGGCCCATGCAGAGATCATGTAAGAAATCTAGAAAAGAGAAGGCAAAATTTTCATATCCCACATTTTATTTTAATGCATACTTAAGAGGAAAGCATAAAGGAAATACATTACAGGAAATACACAAAAGGATTTCTGAAAAGAATTTGTCAGCAGTCCATTAAGCTTATGTCAAAGAAAAGTAATCCAATATGCAATCCACATAAAAATGCATATTCAAAAGACATCCCAAGTCTAGCAACACCTCAACAGCACCTCTGATTGAAGTTACAAGTGGTCACGTGTAAAAATATGACAGTGTAAGATTCACGATTGCATTGCAAGTGCCTGTTCTAAAAAATAATTTTTTCTGAAATATTTCCCAGATTTAAACAGTATTATCAAGCCACATTGCTGAAAATGGTAAAACAGAGCAAAAAATAAGAATGGGTGCAGTACTATATTTTCAGAGGAGTGTTTGTTTTCAAATGTACAAGTTAAAATAGCTCTCTGCTCATTAGAACAGCTGCTCAACAAGTCTTGCTGATCTATTTATAAGAAGGTGACAGCAAGCTCAAATTTCTTCTGCAAATATAGGCCCTGGAAGTCTCATTTCCTAGCCACGCTTCTGTGAAAGATTCTAGGGCCATCTCAATGTCAAGTTTTGTAAGACAGGCTGGACAATTAGCCTCAAGGGCCAGGGAGGGGGCAGAAACATCATGTACACAAGGAACATTTTCAATACCAATGCGCTATAAAGACACAATTTTAACATACCTGTGGATCATCATCTTCTAGATCACTGAAGTCTGTCTGTGTCTTCAATAATAGCTGCATTACATCTGATGCATCCTGCATAAACTAGATACAGGAAACAACTCTGTCTTTAAAGGCAAATTAAGATGCTACTTCTCAGAGACTTAAATGCTTGCTTAAATCAAACATTTTCAGGCATCCACATACAAAATGATACTAGGTTTCCTTTGAACTGCATACATTTTGCCCCCGACACTGCCTAAATGAGATGCCATGTCATTTCTCTTAAGGCAAAAAAACCCCAACAAAACTCAAAGGAAGAAAAAATTCTTGCTTTCAACTTTTTCAGTGTGACAAGAATTACTTAAGCTGCAATAAGATTCTATTGCAAATTTGTGAGCCTAAGCAGCAACACTATCACCTCAGAAATGAAAACAAAGGCAAGCACAGAAATCAGCATCAATACAGCTGTATGTTTAACAAGTGATTATATTAATTCAATGCTAATACCACAAAAAA
>WAAG01054630.1:0-12465 GCA_013390105.1 Tichodroma muraria | reverse complement strand
ACATTTTTCTTACAAAAAAAAGTGATTTAAAAAATTTGATACTGAATCAGAGGAGAAAAGCAATATATATATTTTTCTAGGGGTGTAATATGCGTGATATTTTTTGACAGGATATAAATGTGAGTTGCATATCCTACAAGCCACAATATTACATCTTAGGAGAAAAGTTACAGAGACAGACTCTGTTTCTTGTTGGATTTTTCATGAATTCTTCCCTCTTCTATTCAGTTTTTTATATTATTGTGGCCCATTAAGTAAATCAATGCGAAGTAGACACACTGACTGCATATATTAGTGTCTATGTTAAAGTATGATCAACCTGTCCTCTTGTAATGATCAACAAAAATGGCACAGACTTGAAGAACTATGATTTAAGTCTCATGTTGCATAGTCGTAGCTATAAGGCAAGTACCAAACTGTGATCAGACAGATGTGTGAATAAATCATATAAATGACCGTATTTACAGAGGCATCATTAAATATATATATATAACATATGTAATTAATTAGATGAAAGTGGTTTGGAAATCAGATTTTTACTTCAAGCAAAAATGCTTTCTTCTGAAACATAAAATATGCTGGAAGTCAAATATATTTCATATAAAACCATGGAAATATGACCAAAGCCTGGAGATGAAACATTAAATGCACAACTTATTTAGAGTAAATGAGATAAATTTTATTGTCTCTTTTATCTTTCACTGTGTATGATATTGACTTTTTTAAATTTTTTTTTCTTCTTTGCCTATTAAATAAAACAAGAAATGGCAGTTCTAACAGGTTTTCCATTGTCCTAAATCTGAAATGGCAAGAGGTCCATCAAAAACCATCCCTCCTTTTCCCCCCCTCCCTTACTTTAGAATAAACATATCATTTGCCTAAAATTGCTCAGAGATAACGCCATGTGTATCTGCAGCCTGCCTGGCAATGTGCCATCTCCAGCATAACGCTGTGCAAAGGTCTGCCTTGGTATTTGTCAGTCACTTCTTGCTGATTTATAACTGAGCTGAAGTCCTTCCTTTCTCTCTCCCCCATTCCCACTACTGCAGGAATTTTTGATGAATAGGATGGAAAATCCACAGCATGAGTATTAGTTAACAGGAGGCTGTGACTACAATTTAAATCTGAAAAGAAATTGAGAGGCCTCTGAGGAATTAGAAGGGTTTTTATTCATTTAAACTGACCAGCCCTGCTTTAACTACTCTACAATTGTGGGTCTTTATCATCTAGGATATCTATTACATTCTATGAAGCATGAGAAAATATACATATTTCTCTTTACAGCAAAAATGATTAGCCTCCTTATTCACCTACATGTCAGGCCCTTTTGAGTTACAAAACCTATATCCACATAATTCAGCTGAGGTTTAAAAGCAGAAAATATGTATTTAGAGACCATGAAAAGTTTTTATGAAGGTACCGTGTGTAAGGGATGGTCTGAAGATCCTTCATCTGAAATATTCTGACTCTGTCTGACCAAAAAGCCAAATTTAAACATTATGTACAGCAAATCCTGTGACACTTGGACTGAGTTTAGTCTCGTCCTTGGTGTTTTCCCTTCAGCCAAAGATGCTTCCAGGGGGAAGGCTGTCTGCATGCCTCTGGAAGGAGGAGCAGGTGAATTCAGTGGTGTGGATTGCCCGCTTGGTTGCTCACATGTTCAGGTCCAAGAAGGTGGTGGTGAACATTGTGGCTCCCTCTCAGGGAAGAGGGGGTGATGCTCTAGATGTTTCTAGATCCCCCACTCAGCAAGAGGAAAATCAGTGGGAAAAGGGGCAGGACATTCTCCTGACCTCTGAGACCATGTCATGGTACTGAAGGAGACAAAATACAGCTTGCTGAACCTAAAACTAGACATATGTCATTCATTATATCTTATAAATAAAATTTAATCTAGAATCAATGTAATAAAGTCCACAAACAAACACTTAGGGCTTGAAAGTCTTCCTGGGCATTTTATGTGTTGTGACACAGAAAGTAAAGCTTGGCAAAGACAACAGAAACAAAATATGAGTGAGAAAACTAAAGACTAGTACCAAATACTCTTTTAGGCTCATTTCTTACAGCCCTGTGTATGACTAACAGGTTATGTGCAGTTCTTTAGTAGCCTATTCTCAAATGCCTCAGTGTAGAATTGAGGAAATTATTATAGGAAGCCTTGTGATGAAGTGTACAAAACTCAGGAAGTATAGTCCTGCACATATTTGACTAACTGAATTTTAAACCCTTTCCATGGTTAAAAGAATTAAATATTTAAGGGTATTTCTGGCCTTTGGCAAGGCAAATTGGGGTCTCATCTCTGGAAGATGAAGTAGTTTGGTCTGCTGTCATAACTGTAGTGTCAAAGAGGACTGTTTTACTGTTTTCAGAAGCAGGACCTGACTACAAATATCAAACCAAATCAATGCAGGCTGTCAGGATTGAGGGGTTCTGCATCAGTGATGGATTACCCCTGGCTGCTGGTATTCACAAGTGTATTTTTTCTTCAGGCTTGGCTGTTTTTGTTATGTATTTTCAAATGCTATGGGGTATTTTATATCCCTTTGCAGCTTGCAGCAAGTCTAATAAATATCTTGAATTGGAGGTTGACCAAGTTCCTTAATTATCCTACAGTGAGGAAAGGAGCTTTCAAGCTATCTAATTTATCTAGTTAATGTATGTCTAAAGTACTTCTCACATTTAGTATTTCTCTTGAACTGGCGGTTGACCAAGTTCCCTAAACATGTCTCAAAAAAAAAAAAGGAAAATATTACTTATCTTCATTATGTCCACGAAACTAAAATATTATTATTTTGTTAAGTATTAAAAAAGCTGAAGATCTATGAACAGCCCTAGTGCCTGAGCAGCTGCTGCTGGATGTACAATATTAATGCATTTAAGTCACTTCAGAGTACCACTCTACCTCCACATTTCATTGTTGTGCTGAATGTCACAAAGTTATCCATGCAAACTCTACTAACATCATAACATAAATCTACAGGAACATGAGAAATCTCTTCTCATTGGGAACACAGGGACATGCTGTGGCAGTGCTGTGACTGCAGTTTCCTCACTGCTGGTATTGTCTCCAGTGTATGAAAAGCAACATAATAACCCATGGGCCATGGTCTCCAACCCCCTTTCATCTCCAACCCGCTTACATCTCATGCTGAAAAGCAGCTCCACGGAAAGGGACATGAGGTCCTGGTTGATGGCAAGTTGAACGTGAGCCAGCAGTACCCTGGCAGTCAGGAGGGACATCCCTGTCCTGGGGAGCATCAGGCCCAGCATGGCCAGCTGGGCAAGGGAGGGGATTGTCCTGCTCTGCTCTGAGCTGGGATGGCCTCACCTTGAGTGCAGTTTTGGCCACCACAACATAAGAAAGATAATAAATTATTAGAAAGTGTCAAAGGAAGACTAAAAGGATGGTGAAGGGCCTTGAGGGGAAGCCATTTGAGAAGTGGCTGAGGTCACCTCAGTCACCTCCTTTCCAGTCACTTGCTCTGTTCAGCCTGGAGAGGAGGAGACTGAGGGGAGACCTCACTGCAGTTACAATTTCCTCATGAGGGGAAGTGAAGGGGCAGCCACTGATCTCTTCTCTGTGGTGACCACTGACAGGACCCAAGGGAATGACCTGAAGCTGAGTCAGGGGAGCTTTAGTTTAGATATTACAGAAAGGTTCTTCCCCGGGAGGGTGGCTGGGCACAGGAACAGGCTCCCCAGGAAAGTGCTCACAGCACCAGCCTGACTGAGTTCAAGAGTCTGGAATATGCTCTCAGGAACTTGGTGTGGCTCTTGGGGTGTCCTGTGCCGGGGCAGGAGTTGGACTTCGATGATCTTTATATGCCCTTTCCAATTCAGGATATTATATGATTCTACAATTCTATATTTTAGCACCAATATCTATAGAAAAGATGCCTAATAATGTTAGGTCTGCTATCACAGGTTTGCTCTATGGTTTTCCCTGTGAAAAAAGCATAGTATACAAAACAATCTAAACTAACAAGAGTGTTGTAAAAATGAGAAAATAGGAAATCCTTTAACCACTTGATAGGAATGCAATGTCAAGAAACAGTTATACAGTGTCACCTGTTTGAAAAATATATTATCAGAGTTACAGCTAGATGAAAAGTATAAAAATATTTAAGAATAGCAGTCAGTCTTTCAATGATTTATCTTTGTTTATTTTGTCTTGCTGAATGCTATTGTAAATGATCCTGTCAGATCTGTGGAGAGGAATGTTTCTAAACCAGTTAACTGCTTACTCCAATCAATAGACTAAGTATTTTCTGCTGTGTTTCTGAGAATGGACATCATAAGAAAACTCTAAATTACATATGGACATTCTGTTGCAAGGTAATTGTCAAATTATGTGAGTCCAACTGCAACTATTTGGGCATTAGAAAGGCAATAACAACTGTTTTGTAGCAAAAGTTTGAAAGGGTCAGAACATTACAGCACTTCTGTGACTAATAATCACTCTTAGCTGGAGAGAAATTCCATTAAATCAGTGGTAAAATCATTGTAATAGAAAACATACATTTTCATTTGAATCAGTGTGAACATGATTAGGAGGCTCAAGTCAGTATTAGTTTATACTTACTTGCATGTCAAATCAGAGCATTACATAATTACTTTCTTATGCTCTTTTGTGCATGTTTGCCTACACAGACAGTAAATTTTCTCTGCCTTTCCTTATAATAAATTCAACCTTGTTGTATTAAGTTCCCTGGGTAACAAAAATAGATTAGATTTATATCTATTCCTACTGCAAAGCAACAAAAAAATTTCAAAAAATGCCATCTTCCTGAATACCAGAAATGGAAATTTCTATCAGAATTTTTATGTGAAGCTGTTTATTTTTATTCCTATTTGTAACAAAAATTTTGGCTTGTATGGCAATGTTTCTTTTTCATTGAAAAAGTAAATTACAGAGTCATAGAATAACAGAAGGACTGAGGTTGGGAGGTACCTGTAGAGGTCTCTGGTCTGAGTTCCTTGCTCAAAGTGAGCTCTATTGCAGCAGGTTGCTCTGAGCTGTGTCTGGTTGGGTTTTGAGTATCTCCAAGCATAGAGACTCTACAACTCCTCTGTGCAATTTGTGTCACCTCCACTGCAGAAAAACTTATTTGTGTGTATATGTAACTTCAGCTTATGCTCACAGCCTCTTCTCCTGATGCGGGGTTACACTAGGAAAAGTCTGGCTCTGTCCTTCTCATCTCCCATCTCCTGTCAGGTACTTGCAAACACTGATCAGATCCTCCTGAGCCTTCCATTCTCCAGGCTGAACAACCCCATCTCTCTCAACCCTTTTTCACAGACATATGATCCATTTCTGCATCTTTGTTGGCCTCTGGTAAGTTTATAACTGACATGTACCAAGGAGCCCAGGCTAGGTCCCTGGACCCTCTGCGGAGCTGATTCCTATTTGGCTGACTACCAGTGTATATTAGAGCACTGTGAGAAACAGTTTCCTTCGACTATTTAACAAATGCTATTCTAAAATGTCTCTTTGCCCAAAGGCACTGGTCAGAACTTACCACAGGCATAAATAAACTGCTATGGGCAGCCTGAAAATATATAAAAATGAAACTGAAACTTAAATAACTGCTTTACGTAACCATGTCTATAAAAATTACGACTATTGGTGTTATATATCTTTTTCATATTTAATCTACAAAGTGATTTCATGCTAGGTTGTCCAAAAGGTTTGTGATGACAAAAAAAAAAAACCCTCAAAAACATTGGGGTAGCTCTACCTTTATTTTTTTAGGCCATAACAATACTAATTTTCTAATATGTTCCAATTAATAGCCAGAACTCGCATGTGACAACTATTATTGATGCTATGCCTAAGTTTCAGAAATCAAGAGTTAGAGTAATCTCACTCATCTTTACAGGAGACTGGATGTGCACTCAGGATGTCTGTATAATCAGAGAAAGGAGAGGCTGACTGCTTATTCCTCTCTTTAATAAAACAGATAAAACAAAAATTGAGGCATCAATAAGTCTTTCAGTTTGTATTAGAAAATGATATATTTTCTGGCTTAAAGTACATAATATTTTATTTCTTCAAATGTAAGTTTATTCATATGGTAATGTTCACATTTAGGTAGACAGATGCCGCTTCAAACATGGAAGGAAAATTCACACTGTTTAGTGTGGAATGGTGGATACATTCTCTTTACAGCTTTCAAATATTGCAGATTCATAATGACCTAAAGTGACAGCTGTTTGAGGGTCAATTGTAACTCTTGCAATGGGCTCTACTCATGCCCGTAGCATTTAAAGTACCAGTAATGAAAGAGTGTGGTAGCACCAAAAACTCCTGTTATTTTGGGCATGCTCAGAACAGACCTTGGAAACAAAAACACCACTCTCAGGTTTATCGTCACACAACCATATTTACATCAAATCAGCAAAAGAGGGATGTTTTCTGTTTAGCAAAATAAGTTTCTTGTCAAAAACCTGGGTGACAGACAACAAGGTGCACTGACAAGATGGCAGAGAAAGGAGCAAATAGATTCACTCCATATTTTTTTATACAGGTACCCTAAATTCTTCCCTCATTTTATCTGTGAAGTGTATTGAGTTTGTGTGGCAAGGATTTCGTAGTGGGACTACTACAGGAGTGGTTTCTGTGAGAAGCTGCCAAAAGCTCTCCCCATGTCCAATATAACTAACACCAGCTGGCTCCTACATGGACCCATCACTGGCCACGGCAGACCCTTCAGTGGTGGTGGTGGTGGTGCTATCTATAGGATAACAAAAAAGGTGTTATTGGGCAGGAGCAATTTCAGCCAAAGAATGGAGCGAAAGGGGGAAGGAGAAAATAAGAAGGAAGCAAAGAGAAGATGGGGGAGGAGGTGGTCCAGATGCTGGAGCAGAAATTCTTCTACAGGCCATGGTGTGGCAGCTGTGTCCCTGCAGCCCACGGAGGTTCAGGGAGAGCAGAGTTACACCTGCAGCCCTTGGAGAACCCTGCATCAGAGCTGCTGGGTGCCCAAAGGAGACTGTGACCCTGTGGGAAGCCTGTATTGGAGCAGGCTCCTGGCAGGACCTCTGTACCCATGGACAGAGGACCCCACACTAGAGCAGGCTGTCTGGCAGGACTTGTAGCCCTGAGAGGGGAACCAGTGGAGCAGCCTGTTCCTGGAGAGCTGCACCCCATGGAAGTGACCTGAACTCTAGTAGCTCATGAAGAACCTGTGGGAATGATTTATGCTGGAAAAGTTCATGGAGAACTGTCTCCAGTAGGAGACAGAGGAAGAATGTGAGAAGTGCTCCCCCTGAGGAGGAAGGAGCAGTAGAGACAGTGTGTGATGAACTGTCCACAACCCTCACTCTCCATCCACCTGAGCAATTGGCAGGAGGAGGTAGAGTTTCATTAATAAAGTTGAGCCTGGAAAGAAGTGAGACATAGGGGAAGGTGATTTTTTTGAAATTTGGGTTTACTTTTCGTTACCCTACTCTGATTTGACTGGTAATAAGTTCAGTCAATTTACCCAAGTCTGTTTTGCCCATTATTTAAATTGGTGAGTGATCTATCCCTGTCTTTATTTCAACCCATGAGTCTCTTTTATATTTTCTCTCCTCTGTCCAGCTGCAGAGGGGAGTGACAGAATGGCTTGTTGGATCCCTGGCATCTAGCCAGGGTCAACCCACCACACTTTGTTCCTCCCAATAAATTAGCATTATGATTTTTATCTTGATTGCACTCCTGCCAACTCTTGAGATGAAGACGTCACTTACTGAACAAGGGCTGAGTAATACAAACAGTGATGCATAGGCTGTGTAGTCTATGCTACAGACTTTGATTTCAGACTTTTTCTTTTCTCTGTGGTTTTGATATTCTGATATTTTGATATTCTCTATGGTTTTGGTCAAAAGCACAACTGAAAGCTCAGATGTGAAGATAAAAGCATGATTTGAGAAGTCAGATATAGCAAAATCACTGGACCGATGAATCTATTCTGTTTTTTGACAGAAAAAGATGAAATTGTTTTCCAAATAGTTCAAAGTAGGACAAAGGCAACATATTTGAGGAACAGTAAGAATAACATGTCTAGAACAAGTAAATCCTAAACAAGGAATTGTGGAAGAAAGCAGCACTTCACAGAGGAGAACTGTAAAGAAATAAAGTACATACGGTGCCACAGACAGGTGAGAAATTACCATCATATGATTGAGGGAAAAGTTAATAAGGCCAACTTGGTTGTTAGTCTTCTTCTGACTTCAGTGAGAGCTATGCACAAAGGAGGCACAAACATCTTAAGAACCTTCATAATGAAACATAACACAGATGGAACAGTAGTTCCCCAAAACTGAGGCCAACATTTTTTGCACTTTGCATTGCCCCAGGGATGTGATATAAGGCCCTGAGGCAGGAGGCACTGGCACAAAGAAAGGGTCTTTCTCAGGTAAAAAGCTCTGGCTCATGACTGGGCAGTCATCTGCTTGTGGAATCCTGACGTATCTGGCAGCAGTTGTTTACAGAAATCTCCTGCAAAAAGAAGTATTTGTCCAAATCTTACGGAGATTTTCTGTGAAAAGATTTTCTGAATGTAACTTCTTGCTTAAAAACATCCAATACTTACTTAACTCATTACAGTGTTTTCACCAGCAGCAGCCATATATAATTTTTTCTGTAGTATCTCATGTTCCTTACAATACAGGGATCATTTTTAACCCCTTTATTTAAGAACCCATAACCTTGACCTTTATTCAAAAGCCTGCTTCTCTTTAAATGCACAGAAGTGAATTTTAGAGTGAGAAAAGAAAATCCTCAAACCCACCATTTCTAGCCTTAGCATTTTCCATTGGCTCCAACCCCCTGTGTATCTGAGTCAGAGATTAGAGGTTAGAGGTAGGGAACACCTTTATTTGGGTATTGTCTTATGTAAGGATACTGTTAGTATTAAATAACTTAGAGGCAATAATGCTAAGAGATTACTTTTACACCTGTCCATCATCTATATTGTATAACGTTGACAACCTTATTTCTCTTCAGCAATGGTCTCCTGGAGTTTGTATATGGTTGGGATTTTTTTTTTTTCACTGTTACAAAATGGTTATCCATTTTTTGCTTCCAGCTGAGCCTTAGTATGGCTTCTTTAATTTAAATCAAATGTGCATGCTGCTTTTTTCAACACAATTAAAGACTAGCTCCTGATAGAAAAATAGCATTAGAATGAATTAATTGTTGGTACTAGTTCGATACCAGATACAAAGAATCTGTTTTTAATTAAGTGTCCCACTGGTGAAAATGCTGTGTTATAAAAATGACAACTCAGCATGCATATGAATACTGCATTATAACTTCGATGTCATGTTTGCATAGTTTACTGTTTTATGAAATGTATTGCTGTGCTCTGCCCTACTGGAATTGAATTAAATTATGAAACTCAAGCTGGCACAGAAATAATGGTCTGACGATGTATACAACATTAGACTCTTCCCACTCCTCCTAATAACAAAGAAATCAAACTGTCATCTGGTTCGATTTTTTGGGGGAAATGGGACAGTTTAGAGAAGTCAGGAGGGGTGCTTTCATAGACTTTAATATTCACATTGCAAGATGATGTAAAATTCTGAAATAACTTTTGCCTGGCTGGAGCAACATTCAGAGAAAGTGCTTCAAATATAACAAACAAGATCTCTCTTATGAAATTTCTTTTGGAAGAAATTATACCCTGGCACTGTCAGTGCAGCTGTGACAATATAATTCAGGACAGAAAACAGTAGAAATATATCTCTCCTTCAAAACGGAGGCTGAGCTGTTAAGAAAAGTGAAGCCCCAAGAGACTTTTTACAGCTGCAAGTCTTTAAGTTGGGGTGTCCCAGCTATTTCAAGTGAGGAGGATTTTCTGCTTACCTGCTGACTTCCCTCATTTCTCCTAACTTGTATGTTCTGCTTTTCTTTACATCCGCTTCTGCACATGAAATTCTTCTTGAACTTCTCAATTCAATTTTTTGGATTCTTGTTCTAATTTAGGCAAGGAAAGAAGCCTTAGTTGAAAAATGATTGTTTCATGCGTGACTATGTGACGCTTAATGGTTATTTCTGAGGTACTTACCAGTGAGTGATGTGTTTCACTTATTCAGCTAGGCTTTTGGAACCTCAGTGTTTTGAAGTTACTGTGAAATATTAAAATAAGGGTGCTTAATATGCATGAAGGGTTTTTTTCTATTTTGTCTTAGAAAAAGTAGTTACAGTTATCTTGGAAGGAGCTAGACTATATTTTAAGTGATGTAAAGGATAACCAAGGGTGCATGTCAATTTTAATTGCCTAGAAAAGCTGTAAGACTTGCCAGAAATTGTATTGTTGATAAGCAAAGCATTTTGCTAAATCACTGATCATTTTGTAGTTGACTAAATTGAATTTAACTTGCTAGTCATCTGTGTAGGAAATTTATTAAAACTTGTGAAAGATAAAACTGTCACAGAGATTTTTTTTCTTTTTTTTTCCTTTTTCCAGTTAATTGCAGCATGTTTGATGAAATTGATTCTTTTCTTTCTTGGGGGAAAAAAACCTCTGAAAGAATCTCAAGGAGAAGAAATGCTTGTGGCATTCCTTTAGAAGGCTGTTCTGTGTTTTCATCGTCAGAATGAATGCCTACCTTGGTGAGCAACCTATAAATCGCTGCTCAGACATCCCAGGGAAAGTTTTCTGTCTTCTATTTCAGGTGAAAGCCTGTGTCTCTAGTCCACACTACATCCCATCAACACCTGGGAGAATATTAGTAAAAAGAGAGAGTATCTAAAATGTACCAGCTGACTTACAGGACAAAAGCATATGGTCCCTACATATTTGCAACATTCACAATCTAATCTGCTACACTGACACCATTCATGGAGAAGGTTGAAATCAAAAAATAAGGATAAAGGAAACCAACAGTAGTAAGACTGAGATTCTTCGTCACTGTTTTTGTCTTAAAGTTGTAGAGGTTGCTATGAGGTCTTACATGACCCTATCAGAGGTTTACGTATAAAGTGCACAATATAAATAACTTTGCTCAACTTACTTATTCGCTGTTTGCCATAAAGAAAGTTGAGATAGCCGTCTTAGACAAAATATCTAACATTTCTATGGTGAGACAAATCTACTCAGTATGATGTGCAAAATTTGAAAGGAAGGGGGATATTGAAAAAAGTAACAGTAGAGAAAGCAAAAAGGAGGTAGTGTGAAGGAAGGTGATGGGAAATCAAACAAACAAAAACAAATGAACACAAACCAGGAGGAGGAAGTATAAGAGATTAACAAAGAATGAAGAACATATGAAAAAATGTAATAATTAGCCACATGAAAACAAGAGGAAAATAACCTAGCTGATATCTCTGTATATTAAGTGCAGACATCTACAGTTTCAGGCTCTGAAAAGACTCAGCTGCATTCCCTGATACCCGATGTTTCCATTCTCTTTCTCAGGAAAAGATCTATGAAGAAGTGCCTTTAATGTCATTAAGTGCACTATCACTTAAGACCGTGGTGAAGAACAATGGAAACCTTCACTGATATTAGAAACAAAGTCGAACTCATTTGCATTGCAGAATTACTGTTTGGATGCTTCCAAACTACAGAAGCAATTTATATGCTGCCATTATATTTTATGATAATTTTTGTAATAAAATTGAAAAATCTAGTTGAAACATTTGAAATTTGAAACAGCATTTATGTGTGACTAGAAGTTTGGCAAGAAACAGAAGAGGAGTACAAGCAATAAAAATATCATGGAAATTTTAATACTGAAATGTGTGTGACACAGCATAGGTGAGTGATACACAATATGCACAGATCAGGCTTCCACTTGGATAAATAAATAAAACACTTTTGTCAACAGATTAAATGATTACAGCAAGTACAGCACTTGATAGGAGCAATAAACTTAAGGAATTGCTTCCTTAGGTACTTTTCCTTTTGGAGGAAAGGATCTACTTCTGCATAAATGTAAGAAACGACAGTTTTCACTCAAGAAACAATACTAAAAATATGTTTACAACTGCCTCACATTTAATCCAAATGGACAATAATTTGCAAATACCCACATCAAAGTTGAAGATAACTTAATTTGGACTACCCATGAAATATACTATTACTGTTCTTTCATGTTTTTTTCATTAAGTTGGTTTGACTTCCTATTTTGGGGACTTCATTGCAAATATCTATAAATAGGATTGATAATAGAACCATAAAATGAAAAAAATAGGCTCAGAATATGGTACTTTGAAGTTATCCATAGCCTGTTCATGTTCTGCATATTTTCTTTTTGGAGATTCTACTGCTTTTAGGGTATTAGTTTCCTCTGAATGTCATTCTTCATTTTATATTTTTTATACAATTAGCAGGTTGGCTCCAGAAAAAAAGAATTGCTAAACCATAAACGAGCAAAGACTTCCTTATGTTTTAAATTCTGCTTGGTCACAATAGTTGTTGCTAATGTTAAATGTTATTCAGAGAAGCATGTCAACATATCCTTATATATGGA
>WAAG01054620.1:0-10201 GCA_013390105.1 Tichodroma muraria | reverse complement strand
CCACATTGAAAAGTTACCCGTGTATGAACTTCACATACCCCTGGAGGAACCTGAGGGTTTTCGGTATTTCAGGTTTTGCTTGTGTTGCCTCGATACCTTTTGGATGTAGATTCACACTCTTTCCTTTAAAGCCTCTTTATTTTACATGTATTTGTCTAAACAAGATGTGAATCAGTTGAGAAGTCCGTCTGACTCTCCTATTACAAAATGGCTTCACTGTCTATGTGAATAGATTTAGTATAAAAATTTTGAAGGGATTTAACTTGTATTTCAAATTGATATTTGAGAATAGCTATATGTTTATTTAGATCAACACACAAACCAGAATCACCAACTGGAAAACCAAGTACTGTTAGTTTGGTCTTCATGATACCAGCCCCCCACCCTTCCCCCAAAATGTTGTTTCTTCAGTCCATCAAGATGAGAAATGGAATCGAAACTTAACTGGAAATGACAAAGATGCTCTTGGAGATGAAATCTGATGAAAATCCATCAGTGTGGCAGAGGGAGATTGTATTTCAGGGCAGTTCACCTGTCTGAGCTAGAAGGACTCTGAATCTGCAGACAGTGACAAAATGCTGGGTCTATTATTTGCATATTTATATTAGAGCTGAAGCTTGCCAAATTTTAAATGTCTTCCCAAATTATATCCCATGACACAAAAACTGAAATGGAAAACAGTATGATTTTGTGATTGGAGTGTCATTTATAATATGGCTGCTTCTGGAAATCTCTGTTTGGGTATCTTGCAATAGGTGGATTTTTGTTTCAAATAGCAGTAATTAGCTTCAATCAGCTGTTGCTGTGTATAGAACTTTCATCTGACATGTGTGTTTTTTTACATAGATATATTCTAGTAGTGAATGAAAGGTAACTGATTGAGTCATATTCAGAGTAATAGCAATACTGGTATTAAAATCACAGGTTAAGGAATAATTTGGCAATTAAAATTCAGGATACAACAAAACTGGAAGGGTGTGTGTGTGTTTTCCTTCCCTACGTCCTACCAGCAATTCAGATCCTTTTGTCGAGTCAGGATTTCACTCTTTCACTTCCTTAATAGGTCTCACCTGTGTCTTCCGTGCAGGTGCAAGCACAACGAGGCACAGGTGAAACCGATCTGTTTTAAGTGATGCTAAACTGCAGTGAGTGTGCAGGGCTCGGTCTGGGCCCCTGGAGTGCTGTGAGTATCTCAGTGTAGCTTTGGTAGTGTTTGGGACAGTGGCTGGTTTTGCTCTGCACACAGAGGAGAAGATCCACATGCTCTCCACCACTGGGTCCTGCTGAACAGGGTAAGAGCACCATGTCTGCAAGAACCTGCACATACTACACTAATGATGTGACTCCCCTTAAGCCTTGCTAATGCTTCTTTTGTGTTCACTTTGAAAATGTTTTTGTACTCAAATTTGGTAGCAAAATACTGAATTTCATCAGAAAAAATGACTGTAACATTAGATGATTCAGTGGATATGTATCTGAGTAATTTAATTTTTTATACCTATGAACGTTATCAATAGATAAACTTAAACATTTGTGTAAATGAAGCCCCTTGATGACTTTTTCTCTGCCCAGTAACAACAGATCATGTTTAAAATAATTACATTCAATTCCTTGAAAAATGTTTTATAATATTTTAAGTTGTAATGTAATCAGTAATTTGCTATCTGCCTACAGAGAGGGTCTTAATTAGTTGAAAAAGTTTCTTAATGATGTAATACACTCTAAATTAAATGTGCTTCTATAATATGAGGGATTTCTATTAAATATAATGGAAACATATATGATAATAATATCATATTTAAGTAACTCAGCTTTAAAACCTAATGTGATAGGACAAGTAAGGTTGTATCTTAAAAATCTGGCTCATTGTTATTTTCATAGTTAGTAATTGCAATGATCAAAATGGATGTATTTTATTATAGATTTAGCATTTCTCTGGTGATTATGAGATTAAGAGTTAATCATGGCCTTTAAGAACAATATTATTGGTATTTAGTTTGTTTGAAAAAAACACTATTTGAAAAGAAAAATTAAGGTGTGCGTCCTGAGGTTCTTTTTCTTACTGAGGAATGTTTGTGATCTCTATAGATATATTAAGTCTTTTTTATAAAAAGTAGCTTTCTCTTCTGTGAGAAGTAGCTCTAGATTAGACACACTATATTGTATTTACTACACACATGCACTTAAAATTGTTCTTGGTTCAAACTTTGCCTGGGTAGCTACAAATGGTGTCGCATTTAAAATACTTTATTTTCTTTCTTGTTTTATACCCGTGCTTTCAGAGAATTGTCCTTTCAGAAAAAGAATCAAATGCTCTGTTGGGTTCAGTTTCTGCAGTCAGGTGTTAGTTGAACAATACAGCTCAGGGCAGGTGAATTACTTTAACCAAAGATTAAATTTGGTGTGATTTTCTGAGGATAGTTGCATGTCAAGATAACAATAGAATTACTGACAGCTGTATGGTTTAAAATAGTTTTTCTTGCGTCATTATTCTATTTATTTAATGTTAACATGTCCTAGCTGTCAGACATTTGAAACACCATCTTTCCAACCAGATTTTATTTATACAAAGATCAAGTAGCAATGGTAATTATGTCTAATAAACAATGACCAGATACAAATCAATCTGGACGTCAAATTTTAGGGGCAGATGTGCCATATGGCATCAGGGCTACAACTGTTTGGATGTGTGAGCTGATATATGAAATAGTTGTTCAAAATTCTACCAATATTACCTGATGTTCTTTGGGTTTTATTTCAAAATATTTAAATATATTTCTTTTATGCAGAGACTCAAATATGCTTAAAGTGCTTTTAAAGTCTCCTTTTAAATAACTCAAACTATTTTACTGTGTCAGTAACTGAAAAAAATAACAATAAGTACTTTTCTCCTGGATATCACACATTTGAGAATATGACAGCTGCAATCTAATAATTTTACAATCTGTTCTGTAATAAAGAGGACATTGAGATTTAATAAAATCCGACTTACTGAGTCTTTCTTCTTTTGGAAAGCATTTCAGACTTTTTTAGGATTTACTTGAAATATTCAGTCCTTACTCAGATATAATTCTGTAATGATAGGCATGAGATGTTAAAATACATATATTTTCTGTAG
Organism: Tichodroma muraria; assembly: GCA_013390105.1. Lineage (NCBI taxonomy): Eukaryota > Metazoa > Chordata > Aves > Passeriformes > Sittidae > Tichodroma > Tichodroma muraria. Next base: position 7,083 of record WAAG01054620.1, on the reverse strand, counting down.
CTGCAGAAACTTTATTCTTTTATTCAAGTTCTGTAAATGAAAGGGAGTGCTATTTATAGCTCTAATAATGAGTGTCATGGGAGACTGCAAAACTAGTTTATATCCCTTTCATATATCAGAAAATGCACTGAAGTTTTATGACACAATATAAAATTGAAGGACATGAAGCCCTTTTTAATCACATGGTTGTGAAAATTTAGGTCTTTCTTTAGCAATCGAATGGGCAATAGATGGATTCCTAATTATGCTGCACATCTCAGTAGGGCAGGGACACAGGTATCAAATTTCATTAAGAAAACTGTGTGTAAAGTTTTGCAAATGTATCTCTCTGCTATACTGAAGCCCCAAATTGAGAAATTATATTTAAACTTTAAAAAGCACTGGGCGCATGTGTTAAATCCTCTGTAATCCTGCCTGGGGAGGGTACATACAGAGCTCAGTGTTTCATGGAGCAAGAACAGTATTTTCTCAGCTGACCCACCTAAATACTTCATATACAGAAAATTGAAGAGGAATTTACTCTAATTCTAGTCTTCAACATTAAACTAAGTACACGCCTATCATTTTGAAAGTACAGATTCAACCTAGAAAATTCTCATCTCTCCTCACTCTGCCACAAGTGTTGTGACACTGGGCTCAGTAATTCTTCCTGGTAACATTCCAGTTGTCCTCCTCTGTTCTGTATTCAGACCCCAAGAAGGAGAAGGCTAAGCAAAGATCTTGGTAAACTATTCCTAATTAATTAAAATTATTTGAAGACTCCCTTTGGAAAGGGATAATTAAGTTCAACTTGTTCTTCAATGGTTCAAGAAAAAATGCAAGTACTTGTTTGATTACTGTAAGCTTTTACGTTCAAACAGCCTTTCCCCCCTGCCCTTTTATAACTGAAACATTTAGGGTGCAGAAGTATAAACGTCACCCCACAGAAATGCAAGAGAGAGATCCTCAAATGATGTGGTGCATACCAAAACATACTCATAGACAGCAGTTTAGATAAAGCTCTATTTAATTTAAAATACAAATACAGTAAAGATGTGGGCAAGAGAGGAAGCTGTTACTGATTTCCATGCCTGGTGCATCACTGGTCTCTGACAAAAAGCTGATTAGAAACCTCTTCTGCACAGGGAAATCTCCCGATGTGTGCCGGGGGCAGGCTCAGGATGGTGTTCAGCTGTGTCAGCCTTTGTGCAGCACCCAGACACAGCTGATGGATGGTGCCTGCCTGGGACAGGCTCTGCATTAACGAGGAGTGCTGCAGCTGCTTGCAGTCACGGAGCTGTTTGTCTTCAGATTTTCCTATTGCTTGGGAAGTAATTGGAAACGGGAGCTGGTAGAACATTTTCTTCTGAAGTAAAATCTCCATAATATGAGAGAAGTCAGCCATTTCCTTTGCTGGGTGACAGTACTGGGTCAGTTCCATTCGTGCACAATAGGAGCTATGGGTCACAGCTCACAAGGGTTTCCCATGACAACTTTGCCCCAGAGTGTGTTGAATTCAGTCCTCAAGGTGTGAAGTGACCAAGCCTGTCCTGAATCCTGCTTTATCTCCCAGTGAGCCAGTGGTGAGGCTGGGGTTTGAGCTCCCTGGCTCGGGGTGGCCGCAGGGTCCAGCCTGGGTCATGCCTGGCCCTCTGGGAGGGAGCCCTGCCAGCTCTTGGTGTCTGCCATGCTTCACTGGCCCTACAAGCAAATTGTCATCAGTCACATCACCCTAGGATCTTCTGTTTGAGGAATAGAACATTTTGGTGTTTTTAGGGAAAAATTTTCTCAGATTTTCTGGTTTTGTGAATTGAAAATTGAGAGAGACTGATGCTAAATCAGAATTAAATTGTGTTTTTATGAAAAATCTATCCAACATTTGACCACGGGGAAGACTCAGCTCCTGGTATCTTGTAATTCAATTGGAATGCAGTTATACCATATTTGTAGTCTGAAGTACAGTAAAAAGAAAGTAAAAACGAAAACTGATTTTTTCTTTTTTTTTGGAATTGCATATATTCCTCATGAGAGGTTTTAATTGATTGAGGTGTCACCAAGTGAGCTACTTCAATGATTTTTCTTTTTCCTTATTTAGTAGTCTTTAGATGATCTATAAATGCAAGAAAAGACTGATGTCTGTTCTCATAATTCATTAGATTATTGTACCTCATTTTTAGTCTAAAACTCAAAGAAGTAGCAGGAAGGGAACAATGTAACAACAGTATGGAAGAGAACTGGGAAGTACTTAAAAATTCACTGCCAGAGGATACCTATTTATGGTTGTGTGGGTTTTTTTTAAATTGTAGTATTTTTGTTCAGAGATAGAGTGGGAGTCCTGAAACTTATTATATAAGCTTCTGAATTTGAAACATTTTAGTGGCTTTAATAGTTAAGATTGAGCTGCTTTTGGCAATTACAGATATGGCTGTTTGGTATGGTTTATCAGTCCAAACAGTTCATCAGGCTTAGTCTTGGGAATAAAATATGTCAAAATTATTCAAGACAGCTCAGTAGCAGAGTGGAAGGTCCAGCAACTGCCATTAAAATGTTATGCATGTGGTTGCAAATGACAAGGGGACAACCTTGCACAACAAAATCCAGACAGCACAGGAAAACCTTTCCCAAAAGACTGTAATTATTTTGACAGAAAATATTATGTGCCGGATTTAAATCGGCAACTCTCAAATTGTTATAACCAGTGTTGGAAGAGATTTTGCAGTTCTTGGACAGTGGCACTTTTCATGGTAGGGGTGACAGTGATGTGAGCCTCTGAGTCAGAATGCAGGGTTGTACATGAAACCTTTCTGGTGATTTGCTTTTTACACTTGCAGTTTGATCCAAAATGTTTTCGCTATCTTGCTGGACATACTTATTGTTTCGTAAAGCTGTCACAGAAGTCACAAATTCTAGTGAGCCAGGTATTGCAGCTTTGCATATTGTATTTACATTTATTCCAGTGTATATACTCATATATTCATATACTCATGGCTTTTGCATCATCCTAAAAGTACTTTTAGTCTTGTCTTAGCCTTTTTTTTTTCCCTTTACTCTCTCTCCTCCTTTTAGAAAGGAGTTGAAAGAATGTCAAAAGAAAAAGGAATTTTTTCATGGTATATATTCCTTACTAGATGAGTTTTCCTTTGAGATGTCATCAGGTGAGCAGTTTCAGGGTTTTTTTCTTTATCCTTTACTAGTGTTTAGGTGTTCTAGTGTTTACTAATATTTAAATGATCCTTTTAGAAAGGAGGAGATAGATATTTTCTCTAAAAAATAATACTTGAAATATCTTTTCTTTAAAAAAACTGTACTAGGACTTTAAAATAATTGTTTATTCTTTGAAACTCTTCTAGAATGTAAGATGACGTACCTTCTCTTTGAAAAGCACAATTTTTTACTCTCTCTACCAACTAAGAATTCCTGTGTGGGAATGTGTGCTTGAATTATGCAATATTCTGAAGGCAAAGCAGTTTATTCTGAATTTCTGAAAAGAAACAAAAACTCACAAAGTAGTTTCTTCCACTCCATCTTTTCCTTTTTCTGTTCGTCTCTTATGGGCAGTATTTGATTATTTCATCTTTTGATTTTTTTCTGCTTGCAATGACATCGTTTCTCTAAGAAAATTGGATGGAGCTGAGCCTGCCTGGAGAGGAAGTTATGAAGACTATAATGGTAACAAGTGAGGAGGCCCAAATTGGGACCAGCCAACCTGGCTTTAGAAGCATCTGAAGGACCAGTCCTGAGGCTGGGTAGACTTTTAGACTTTTTTACAGCTCAGAAAATTTATAAGATTAGGAAAAGCAATTCTAGAATGGAAGTTGGGCCTGCATGGACAGTAGGCTGGGAAGAATTGTTTATATTTCATTTTTATTGTGTTCTAATTTTCCTTTTTGTCTTTTCTGTTTAAGATGGCAACTCTTTTAGTTTAATTCCAATGAAACTTGTCTTCTTGGAGTTTAAAATCCTACCGGTGTTTTTTTGGAGCTTGCTACTGGTGAAAACCTTTGCAGGTGCCCTGCAGAGCCCTGAGCACCTCAGTGTCACTGTTTTTAGTTACTCTTGATAATTGTGCTTTTCTCAAGTTCTGCATATTCTTTTCTTCTGCATGGCTTTTCTAGACTGCATGAATAGCAGTGGCATTGTAGCTGATCCTACTGTGCTTTTACTGTTCATCTAGGGAAGCTCCAAACTCTGCATCCCTGTTCCAGACAACTTCTGGTAGTTTTTTAATAATGTTGGAAAAATATAAGCTTTGTGATCAATCAAAGTCAACTTTGCTACTTTGTAGAAGGTCAAAGAGGATGATTGGTCACAACAATATTTGGATTCAATTGCTTTGCTTACAGTTAATGTTATGAACACTACGGCAATGTGGTAGAATTTTCCTGTATCTCTGAATTTTATCTCCCAAAAATATAGGCTCATCCTGTGAGATAGTGCTCATTCTGCCTGTGAGATGTTAAGACAAATGTTTTCCAAGAACATTATTCTCTGCAAAAGCATTGACTCACTGTAAACAGGACGGACTCTGCAGCTGTTCAACCATGAGCCTGTTCCAGAAAACAGCAATTTTTGCTCTGAGGGCAGAATTTCTTTCCAGTGTGGGGAAATATCCCTGGGTTAGTTGAGTAGAAGTTTGAAGCAGAAGCTCTGCACAAGGGTGTTAATTCAGATTGCCCAGCTAACCTGGCTCCACTGTTTCCTGAACTTGTCTCTGATCCCATGTGGCTTCCTCCGTGGCTATCTTCAAGTCTGGTTCACTTCTGCTAGAACTTACTGTACTTGGAGAAAAGAGGGATGTAGGTTTGTGTTCAGGTAGGTTTGTATTCTATTTGACTCCAAGGTTTATATGTTTCTGTTCCTCGGGGAAGAGGAAAAAAACCTCTGTTGCTTTTAAACATACAAACAAAATACTTTGTCATAATGATGTTGTCCAAGTATGAGTTTTTATCCAAAATAACATCATCCCTCTTTATTTGTTGTTTGTTTTACTTGTCTCGTTGAGGATCTTTCTGTGGGAGCATTTCAGGGGTGTTTTCTCAGCTGATGGGAATGGCTGCAAAAAATGTTTTACAGCTCTCCTGAGGGCATTTTCACTGCAGAGTGAAGGTTTGAATCTCAGTGAATATTTATTGTTTTGAGGTTCTGAACAGATATGTCCAGAGGACTCTGCTGTATGTGGATCTTCGATTCTACTGTCCTCTACTTTTCCTCATCGATGGCAGAGAAAACTCTTCCTTTTTCAGCAAGATACAGCAAATTCAACAGCTGTAATGTCATCTTGCTTCAAGTTTTCTCCAGGAAAACTCAGTGTTTGGGTGTTTACGAAGTACCCTTTAAGGACACCCACACTGAGAACTACTTCCTTCCTATGTATTTTGCTATATATTTGTATTGTAATTCCTTTAATGAAAGTAATGTCTTTTTATTACTATAAATAATAGTAATAACTTATTAGATAAATGTGCAGAGCTAGGTAAATGAGGAGAGAGAGAAAATTATTTTAAAATATTAAATAAATATTACCTTCACATTTTTGTTGTCTAAAATTCCTACCTAAAGCCAACATTATTCAATTGGAGATAAAATTTGCCATTTATATGACTAAGCAGCAAATCACAAGCACAGAGCGATCTCTTCTCAAATGGCTCATAAACTGCAATTAGTTACCAAGAAATAATTCATGGTACTAATAAATAATGAAAAAATAGATAAATTCCAAGTCTTATTTTTTCATTTTAAAGTAGTGGAAGTTAGAGAGGTGAAGTTTTTCTAGAAAAGTATTTATAGTGCACTGCTAGCCTAATTCAGGGCTCTGAAGGCAGGTAAATTTCTGGCTGATGTGTTCAAGAGGAAAATTTTAGTATGAGAGACTGAATGGTCACTAGAGGCTGTGTTGATATGCAATGTCAATTTTTGCTATAATTTAAAAAGCTCTGGATTTTTGAACCATGATTTCCACTCCCCTGCAGTGATTCAAGTCATGAAAAATAGTGTTTTTAGGAAAACCAATCTCCCACCTGCAGAGCAGGACAGATTTTGAGTAATAGTTAAATAGCTGTAAGCTGCAAATCAGCATTAATCTTGAGCAGTATTGCAAAGGCTGCTGTCAGACTACTTTTTGTTAATTGACATGTTACTTGTATTACAAAGAATTTTTTTCTACTAGAAAAGTGGTAATTGCTGGCAGAAATATCTGGATTGTTTGGGATTCTGTTCTCATTACTTCTAGGAGTGACAAGAGCAATAGATGCACCTTTATGCCAAATCAGTGGAATTTTAAGGGTTTCCCTGGGCAGGGGACCTAATGAAGTGTTTTGAAACGACCTTTAAATTATGTTGATTTCTTTTCCACAAACATTATGGGAAGCTTCTACTGCATTATCAGCATGACTTGTTTTCTGTAGCAAGTAAAAAGAGTAGATTTCTTTTTATCTTAGATTTCACATCATGGTCAGTGGCATTAGAACGCCTAATGACTTGACTAGTTCCATCTCATTTCTGTTAATATCTAGCTCATGTATTTGAAAGCTGCATAAGGAGAAACCACAGAGTTCTGAATTTAAGATAATGCATAAATATTTCATCTCCTGGAATTCCCTGTCTGGAAGGAAGTAAAATATGAACTTCATTATTTATTACAGCGTGTTTTGGTAATAGTCTGCAAGTAAAAACTATAGAAAAAGATTAGAGCAAAATGTTTCAAATAACAATAATTGATAAAATGATTATATAAAAGAGTACTTGAAACATTTCTAAAATTGCAAAGATTTTGTTGTGAAGCATGAATTCTTACTTTTACTATTCATCAATTTTTAGAGGGGAAGAATTTCATCCTAGGGTCTTGATGAAATGTTCTAATTCTTTCTCTGAGGAAAGATTGATTTTATAGAAATTTGGCTGAGTATATTATGTTCTGGTGTTTTGGATATATTTTTTCAGAGGTCTTTAGCCATAGAGGAGAGAGCACTGTGTGTGGTTTATCAAGGAAGACACTCTAAAAATGTTTTCTGAGTGACTTTAATCACCCCTTGTGTGAATTAACTCATACTATTAGAATATTTTTTGAATAGTAACGTTAAGTATATTACAAATCACGTAATAAAT
>WAAG01054613.1:0-20424 GCA_013390105.1 Tichodroma muraria | reverse complement strand
TGAAGAATGAAGGCTGGGAAGTTTATTTCCTGAACAAATGAAAAGGAGTTTCCACATTGGTGATTTGCCAGAGAAAGAAGAATCCAAAGAAGCATTACATCAGAGAAGCAAAATAGAGAAATTGAGTGGTATGGAAAGAACAGATAGCCCAGGCACTCTGTTTCTCTCTGGTGTCTACCCTTCTCCTTTGCAAACTTCCTATTTCAAACTTCAGTGTCTTTGCACCAGGACTGTCTAGTTACTAAATGCCACTTTTTGGGTGCTGTTCACCTTATTGCTACTAGTTATCCTCAATTTACCTCTGTACCGATGGCATGATCTGCTAAGGGTGTATAAATTAACAGCGTCTGAAGTGGAGACCAGCGCCTGAAAGTCTTTATTCTTGAAGATTGTTTTTCCTGTGGAGTCAAAGTACTGAACAAATTTTGGTATAAGAGCCAGGCTGTGCATACAGCCTGGGTGTCCACCCGTGGGGCTAGAAAAATCCTGTGGAATGTGGTCAGCTTCATTTGACACACTGATTGTTTCCATTTGTGTCCTGTTCACCAGTGAGTTGCAGGACACTGTGCTGGGCAAGTAGGGATGTTTCTTATTTCCATTTGATTTCCATTTCCATCCCAATTCCCATTGGGAGGCATCATATTATCATTGACTAACACCAGAGAAGGTACCAAGGACCATGAGCAATCTTCTGCCAGCCTCAGCATCCCTCTTATGAGAATAAGAAGGGCCTCTGTAGTTATGCTGGTGAGACTAGAAGATGTCATGGTTCTGGACATAAGCTGAGGTCAGAAAGGCTTGGCTTTTTGCTGTGTTGCAGTGCTGGCCTGTACTGTGAGTAAAAAGCATCTAAGACTGATTCCAGTCTGCTTACCAGCTGATACCACAGAAGCTAACAGTAAGTTACATCTTCAGGTAACATTGCTCTTGTTTGAGATTGTGATTCATGGTGCTTCTAGATACCTGTACTGTCACTTGCTGCATGAAGTAAGAGATATTCCATCCTTCTGTTCATGAGCTGACAGGAAAGGGGATGTTGCAAGTCCCTTACTATGTGTACAGACCTGCTGTTGACCTGTAAAAGTGTAAATGAGCTAAGGTTTCCTGCTTTTTCCTAAGTAGCCTGTCAGCAAATCCCCAGGTGGCTCATGAAAGCAGACAAGCACATTTTTGCTGCCCTAACAACTGATTTTTGGCCCTCAGACCTTGCAGAGCAGGGTCCAGGCAGACAAGGTCAGATGAATCTGTTGAGGGGCCATCACCTGTTTCCAGGCTCCATAAACCCCTGGGTCCTGCTCACGTAACTTTATCATGTACGGACATAGGCCAGAGGGGTGGGACAGATGAATGAGACAAAGTCTTTAAGTACATCCTTTGAAGAGCTTTTAAGTACATCCTTTGGGAGCTCTCACAGCTCCCATTAACTCCCACTGTCCCAAACCAGTGAATTACTAAGTAGCTCTTTTGATCTGGATCATTGTTTCCTTCGCCATTGTAGTCTTTCCAGACATCTTGCTATCCTTACTTAAAATCTTAGGAAGGAAACATAGAGTGAAGAAAAATTCCTGTCACACCCACAAGTGTTCTGAATAACAGTGTAGGCTGTTCAGGATCATTTCTCAGTGGAAAATGTATCTTGGCTGCTCACTGAAACGCACAGAAGTTAGATAGCACCAAGCAGCCCATTCCACAGGCTCCCTGTGAGAATGAAGCCTTGAAAAATTATATTACAATCTCCTGGTTTGTCATGATAGTGAGAAACAGGGAGAGGGATTCACATGACTGAAACAGGTTTTGCTTCAAGGAATTTTCTGTCTTATCCTTCAAGGCATGATTGGGACTGGACCAATCTTTGCAGAGTGACCAAAAATCTCTATGAGGCTCGAGTTCCCCAAAACCAAATAGGAATTAGATGCTCACATTTCTTACGTGCTCAATAAACAATGTGGTGGTCTCATCACTGAACCTCAAGAGGATGCAGTATTATACAACCCCCAAGGAAATTCCCAAATATTGCAGTTACATTATTTACATTATCCTCTCTCAGATGGCTGTGCACATTCTGTAAATACAAAATTCCAACAGGCCCATGTATGATTCTAAAGTATTATCCTCGAGTAGTACATCCTGACATGTGTACACCCACATGTGACATGTGCCATGGGAAAGAAAACATGTCCTGGAGTTATAAACCCCATCCTTGCTTTGAAAACAAAGTCAACATACTAGCTTTTAAACACATGACCAAGGATCTGAGCAAAGCATGACCTCATGAAGGTCAAGTGTGCAAGTCTGTAGACTAACGAAAGACATCTACAAATCACAAGCAGCTTGCGCAAAGCTGTTGTCTTGATATTTCTTTGTGCCATTCATCATTATTTTTAGAAATAGCTAACACAGATATTATTCTGCATTTTAATTTGCAATTGTTTTTACATGTACTCTAATTAGTACAAGGTCAAAAGGAAGGCTTTTGAAAGGAGATATGAGGTCTTTGTTGTCACCAGATGACAGCATGTTGAAAAGTTACCAAAATGCTATGGCAGAATAAAAGGGGGATTTTGGGTTTTGTTTTGTTCCTTAACATGAATTGCTGAGCACTCAGGATTTCTTTGGATCAGGGCTCAGTCATCACTTTCAGAGTGAAGAAATCACTCTTTGACAGGAAAGGGCAAACTGGCTTCTTCTTTTCCTACAACTGTATCAACATTTACAGTGGTCTGAACTATCCCCATTGTAGTTTAAACCCACAGGAAGAGGCTCTGGAGAAAAAAATCTTTGCGTCAAAATACCCTTACACAGCTTCTAAGGGGTTTAGTTATTCTTTTCACCAAGGAACAGGCTTCAGGGGCCATGCCACAGAGCTTGTCCCCAGATCCTAAACCAGGAAAAGTCCTTTAAGATGTCTGTCAGCTTTTACCCAACATGGTTGCAGTATAATTCCCCTGAAGGCTAGCTATGGGAGATTGGGATGCCTCTTTACCTTTGAAGGTCTGAGGGGAACACAGAGGAACTTCAAAAGGGAACAGCACATCCTCTCTGGCTTTCTTGTAAGCTCCCTTTAGAGACTGGAAGGCTGCTATTAAGTTTCTCTGGAGCCTTTTCCAGGCTGCAAAATTCCAGATCTCTCAGCCTGTCTTCATAGGAGTGGTGTTTCAGCCCTTTGGTCATTGTTGTGGGCTTCCTCTGAATCCATTCCAAGAACTCCACGTTCTTCTTTCCTTAGGGGTCCCAGACCAAGACACAGCACTCCAGGTGGGGTCTCAGCAGAGCAGAGCAGAGCGGCGGGGCAGAATCCCCTCTTCACCCTGCTGGCCATGCTATTTGACCTATTGGAGAAGGACCTGGGAGTCTTGGTGGATTACCAGCTGACCATGAGCTGGCAACACCCTCACAGGCAGGAGGGTCAGAGTCTCCTGGGGGGCATTGGGAAGGGTGTTGCCAGAAGGTGGAGGGAGGTGATCCCACCCCTCAGCCCTTGTGAGGCCACATCTGCAGTGCTGTGTCCAGTTCTGGGCTCCTCGGTACAAGTAAGACATATCTCAAAGGAGGTGCCAAGAAGATGGTGCCAGACTCTTTTCAGAGGTGCCCAGTGACAGGACAAGAAGAAATGGCCATAAACTAGAAATGAAGTTTCACCTCAAGATGAGGAAGAACTTTTATACGCTGAGGGTGCCAGAGCACTGGGACGGGTTGCCCAGGGAGGTCATGGAGTCTCCCTGTCTGGGGACATTCAAAACCCGCCCTGTATAACCAGCTCTAGGTGACCCCGCCTTGGCAGGGGGTTTGGACCTGATGATCTCTAGAAATCCTTTCCAACCCTAACAATTCTGTGATTCTATGAAGTCTTTCTTCTCAGGTCTACCTTCACTCCATTCTCCTTCCAGCCTGTGTTTGTGCTTGTGATTGCCCTGAGGCAACATGAGGTAATGTGGCCAGCATCTAGGTGGCCTTTGGTTCCACTTAGGTGCCACTTGTGCACTTATTTTTGAAAATTTTAGATGAACCTTTGCAGGCCTAACTTAGAAAAGCTTCTCATAAGCCTCTCACTGTGTTTGCCTAAGTAAGAATTCTAGGATGTGGCAAGAAATTTTACTATAGTGAAACCTTTTTCAGTGTTTTCTGCATCCCAGCATTTTTTAGTATTTTGTAATACATCAGAAAAATATGCTTGTGATTAATAGATGTATACTTTTTTTTCTTCTGATTTAGTTTTGTAATGCGAAAGAATTTAAAATCTTTTGAATGTTGGAGCCATGAAATATACTGCTTTATTTAAAACAATGACACTGTCACTAGTTTTGAAATATTGAGGACCAGTCCTATCCTAGAGGACTTTCTCACTTCTTATTTGCACAAAACTCCTCTTTAAACTACTGTACTCACTATAAGCTCAGAAAAAATATTCAAGACTTGGATATTAAAATACAAACCCTCCAGATTTTCATCAAAAGATGTGAAACAGGGCTTGTTATGAAAAACCAAAATTCTTGGATGAAGTTCAACATGTGTCAGTAAAGACAACACCATTTCCTGCAAGCTGGATTTGGTGATTGCCATCTGATTACCTGTATCTTCAACTGCCTGGTTCTCAAGTAATACTGATATTGTTATTAAACTACGTTGTGCCAGAGTCAAGGGATAATGGCAGCAAGCCTGACTTGTACCTCATGGGAACAAACCAGTAAGAAATACATCATACATCTCAAAAGTGACCCTGTAACAGGTATCAAGTCACTGGGTGCTGGGCTTCTCCCAAGGGTAGATCAGAGTGTGGTTGTTGAATGAAATGAGCCTCTCTGCTCAGCTGCTCTTTGCCCTGAGGCCAACAAGCACAGCATAGCTACAGGGTAGGCTAAACCGCCTTATTGTCTAAACGGTGTGCTTGCATCCAAAGTGCCTTTTGGTCCTTGTCCTGTGCTAATTCCCAGCTGTAGCTGGGCAGTGTACAGAAGCATTTAACAGGTTTTTATGAGTTTAGGCCAAAACGCTGCCAGACCTGTGCGGAGAGAACTGGACAGTTAAGTCTTGCTCCTTGTTCTGGCTGTGCTCCTTTACCTGTGGCAAATTAATTTCCCTCTTTAGGTCTGCTAACCAGCATGCAAGACAAAATCACAGAGCTGACTTGTCCCTGCACTCTTCCAACTCCCATATGCAAGTCCAAGAGTTAGATCCCCAGAAGGAACAGCACTTGCCCTCTTGTATGGTGTGCATAACACATGCTGGAAAACGGTGGGGGATATTTCAGCAGCATGTGGTTTCATCTGTAGGCACTACCATTCTGGCAGAAGCACCGCAGACTGACTTCTCATGCTTTGCTTTAAGATATGTTAGTGGGACACTGTGGAGAAGGCTGAATGTTGGCAACCCTGTCTGTGCATCGAGGCCAAGGGTGACTGTAGGCCCTCCCTTCTCTGGTGCCAGTGAGCACTAAAACCAACAAGAAACTTCAGGGAATCAAACCAATTTTTTTTTCTTAAATAGCACATGTAACTGTAAGAAAATTTGGGTCCAACTTCTCAAGAGCACATATCCTTTGTCGGCAGTCCCATATACATCTACTGGGAAAAGAGTAACTTCGTAATGTCTGCTACTTAAAAGAACAGCAATTACAAAAAGTACTAGCCACTAACAACAGTGTCTTTACTTTTATCTTCAAACAACAGATGGTGTTAATCTGGAGCTTTGCATTCCTAAAAGTGCTGGAATCATGAAACTGCTTGCTTCCAGCGGGACCCTGAAACACGACGTATTACTGGGGAAAACAGCCAAAATAAGTGATCTGAGCAAAATATGCCTGCCTTCAAACAGACTTCACGTGAAATATTTATCTTTTCACAAGACAAGATATCACCCAGATGACATTTTTGGGTCTCATTCTGTTTTCAGTCACAATGGTTAATCAGGAGTGGTTTGCAAGTCTCCCAAATCTGGAGTAACTTCCAGTGACTGATAGGCTTCATGACAGGATAAGACTTATAAGATCACAGTTGTGTTCACATGCCAATTTTGCACTGGAATAAACAGGCAGCCCTCTGCATGTAGGTCACATTTCAGCAGAGTTACTTCAGATTTACTTCACTGTTAGCAAGATCAGAATCAGTGACTGCCTGGGATGAAAAGTTAAGGTGACACTGAGGCAATTTCTTTTGTAATTCATGTGGGGAAAGCTAAAATAAATAACATGAAAGGCCCCCACATTATTAGCTAGTGTGTTTGAAAGAATCCTGCCGTTGTGTTTTATCTTTTCTTAACTGCAAGCCAGAACATTTAAGATTTAATTATTTAAAGAAAGGGGGAGGGGAAGTGTGCCTTTTGAAGAAAGTTCCCCAGGTTTCCAAACACTTCAACATTTCATCATGGCAATCAGCCAGATGCCAAACAAAATGCGGCTTTCCACCAGGGATCTGACAGGTGGCCTTTCCAAAGTTTACACACTGAAGTGAGAGCTGATGTTCTGTTGCTTATTTTTCTGCCTTTTAAGTTATTCCTTTATTGAAGCCAGACTGCAGACATCTTTCCATGTAACAAAAGATAAGATCTTTCCCCGAATATTTGGGGATTTTAATATGCTTTTATATTACCCATATCTACTCGGGATTATTATTCACACGTTCAAATGAAGAAATGTTGGGCTGGCAAGGAGGAAAAACACATACATATGGAGGCAAAAGATAAGCTATTTGAAGCTTCACTGATAACACAGAGCCAGATACTACTGAGGTACAACACAGGGAAAAATCCCATCTTCCCCTCGAGGTGTTTCCCCGTCTCTGGCTGTGGAGAAGGCTGGCATCCGAGCTTCACTCATCCCCTCGCTTATTCTCTGGAGCTGCTTTTGGAGATCTCTGGATCTCCATCCAGTTCCATCTGCCTGGGGCTCTCCACCTGCCACCACAACAAAGAGGCGCCTTCAGGGAGAAACAAATGCAGTCTGTGGCTGCACCACACTTCCCTTTATCATGTCTTTCTCTCTGTTGTCTCAGGGTTTTCAAATGTCTCCTCAGAATTTTGAATGCTCCTGAAAATCCTCTAAATTGACAAAATATCAGGGGAGACAAAGTGCAGGGTAAAAATGGAAGTATGATAGCTCTAGGTTGTACATCTCACTTTCCTTGCTTCCTTCAGGTACTTTGTCCCTCAAAGTACAGAGCAAGGTCCAGGTGAAGAGGTAAGAGAAATTAAAAATTCTTCTGTAGAAACAAATTTCTTGAAGGAACAACCACAGCCGATCCCATGGAATTGCTCATGACTGATAGTAAGGTTAATGAGGCTCATGTCTGACTCAATATAACTCAGTTCTGGGACCAGATTCTCATAGCTCACAGGGAAAATTTGTGGTGTGTCCTTGCCCTCACTTATACCTATTTGACTGTCATGAAGCCAAAGGAGATGCATGTATTAGAAAATTAACGATGTAACCAAAATTACTAGCATTTAAGAGGGAGATTCCAGCAAAGAAAGGCCTAAGTCCTGACCAAAAGTTTAGCCCTGTCAGCAGGGAGCAGCAGTGAATATTTCCTCCTGTTGTGTTCTTGTTCCGATGTTGCACTTTACCATAGCTTTTGAGCAGTTTCTGAAGGCTTCCAATGTGACTAAGATTTGGCCCATATCACCTGTTTGTTCGCCATTCCTCAGGGAAGACAAGCATGAGCAGTAAAGCTCATTGGGTTGTATTATTTTTGAGGGGTTACTTTAAATTGTGGTTATGTATGTTGATATGAATCTATACTACAGACGACTAGGCTGAAGAAGTCACTTTGCACTTGCAGCAGGCAGGCAGACAGTGCTAAGTGTGTGCAGGAGCTCAGTTCCTGGGGGAGTTTATTCCACTGGCTGAAAGCAGCACGTGTAACCCTTAGCTTTATGGAAAAGAGTCCTCTTCTGCCAAATGGGCAAGGTTGTAGCCCATAACACTTCTCCTGTATACAAGAATGTGTGTGTGTGTATGATAGAAGTCTAGACATCAGACAGGACTCCTTGAAAATTATGTCTGTGTTGGAGTTGTTTTACTATGCCAGAATGCCATAAAAGGACCTTTCCAATTAAACAAATACAAACCCAAATATATGAGAAAATATGTCAATGGACAAATTTACTATATGCTATGAGTATTTTGTGCAGAGACAGATCACAGAACAAAGTTCTCTGTCCTTTGTACAGAGGAAATGAAAAGATGAAAAATAAAATTATGCTGAATTGTCCATCCTTAGTCATAGTCCTCATGTTTTGACCAGTCCTTCTCATCCAAAAATCCGAGGAAGGCATCAATGAACCTATCTGCAGATTTAAGGAAGTGGAAGTACACTTTAGCGTCACATTTTTTGTTTAATATCTCATTTTCCATCCATTCATGACAATAGCAAAACAACCAAGGGCTTCAGTTGTGCAGTTCAAGCACATTGCAAAATGAGCATAAAATTATTTACAATTGTTATCAACATTCCAGAATACTTAGAGCAGGCACAGAAATGCTTGAACTCCTCTGTGAGTAGTAAATAAGCCCATATGGTCTTGTCATCTCTCCTCCCACTCCACACCCTTAAGAACACCAAAAAAATTAAAAAATAAAAATAGGGAGAGAAGAAATATAATAAAAGTGACTCAACAAAGCAGGCAATTCCTTAGGAATTTTGTTGTATTCAAAATGCCTTTGAAATTATCCAGCCTAACTAAACTAAACCACAGGCTCCCTCATCCTTTTGGTCTCACAAAACAACAACAGAGCATCTTCTGTGCTCAGATGCAGTAATTACAGACAACATGCACAGAGAAAAGCAAATAGAATAACTTCAATTGCCAGAGCCAAACATGCAATTGTGCATCTATAAAGGTAATTACAAACCAAAAGATCAGTCATGGTTCTGGTTTCTTCAAATTACTGTTTTGCCCTGAAGAAAAACAATTATCACATAAGTAATCCTAATAATTTTAACATTTGTTTTGCATATCAGCATAAAATCTGAATGAAGACTTTTTTTTTTTTTTAAAGAATGTATTCTGAGCCAAACATTGTGTCTCTGACTAACTTCTAAATCAGGAAAGCCAAAAAGCCACTGGTGGCAATGGAAAGACTCCATAGAGTCTTTCCACTACCGATTCAGATATTTTTTTCACTCTTCTTATCCAGAGAGAGGTAAATAACAAAAGCTGACATATTGTACTGTTGCTTTTCAGCTTTACTGCTGATATATAGGAAATTTCTTGACTTGTTGGTATTCTTGGTTAAGCACCTGGTCAACAGTTTTGTGTGCAGTAATCAAATACCCTGAGTACCTCCCCAGCCCTTGACACAAATTTTTGGAGAATGGCATCCAGTTACCACTTTCAGTGCGGGTTGACCCCACAGAAGATCCATGTTTGTGCAGAGAAAAACGTATGCCCTATTGCATAAGTATTTGAGCAAAAAGCCTCAAAGAAAACCAACCTACTGCCATCTACAGACCTCGATTAAAGAAATTAAAACCACTAATGAAACACCTTTGCGTCAATGTGATATTTGGAGTGCGTTCGGCCTTTGGAAGCATTCACCATACATTCCACACCTCTCTAAACCCATGATGTTTTGTGCAGGGGAGTAAGAACCACAAATGAAAGCAGATCTGGCTGCTTTCTGGAGCATTAGCTCTCAGGAGTCACATCACAGCTGAAAAACTAGGAACAGAAATTAGTGTTAAAACATCAGTGGGAGTGATCTTGATGAAACTTTGAAAGGTGGCCTCATTTCAGGGGCAATGAGGGGAGATGAGGTCAGGCTTTTCTGCTTTTTTCCCTATGGACAAGCCAATCTCCATAGTGAACCCAGCTCACTCAGTCTGTAAAGGATGAGATGTTGAGCCAATGAAGGAGCAGGCCAGACTCATGCTTGATGCTTCGTTTGGGCTCAGCTCAGCATCCACACGTAGATCCAGGCCAAGAGAAGCAAAGCCAGCACAGGGATATTTTGGCACTTTTTTCTGGCAGCCTCAGTGATCTTGCATATCTATTATACAATTTCTTTTTTTTTCATACTTTACATATTTAGTCAGCCTTGCTGGCCTATGCCTGATTTTTTGGTTTGTTTCACTATGGCTTGGCTGTACCTTTGATCACTTGGCTTGCCCAAGTCTAGTATCACTTGATTTGTAAAGCTGCTGCAGTACCTCAACTGGACAGTTATAGACTGGAATCCATTTATGAAAGTTTTAGGTTAGCATTTCATGCCACATATTAACTATTTTTTCTGTTAATTCGTTCATTCATTCATTCATTCATTCAGCTTGCTTCATACAGAGCAGTAGCATATCCAGAAACTTGGGAATAATGCTGAGAACGAAGACTATGATCAGTACAGGTCATGAAACCTCCTCAGAGGGTTCAGTGCCATTAGCAACTCAGCACGGGATTTTTAAGGTGTTCTGTGACACACATTATCTCATTTTATGATATATATTTTCATTTCCTCTATAATTATTGAGCTCTCTTTCCAAAGGACATGTTCATACTGTCTTTCCATACCTTAGCTGTAGGCAACAGCTTTTACTTGAGAGAGAGCTCTCAACAGGTCAAGCAATGCAAAGGACTTTGCTGTAGCTGGGCAAAGTCCAGTGCATCTCACCCTGTCTGGAGCAAAGAGAAGCTACCAAGTACTGCTGCACTCTCCAGCCCCTTGGTTCCACCCCCGTGCTCAGAAGTCTACAGAACACAGCAGTATTCAGAACACCCGAGAAGGACAGCATGCAATCACAGAGGCAGGTAATATTCCTGGCCTGGGGAACCTGCAGACTAGAAAGGAACACTTCTTATTTCTACCTCCTTCTTCCTTCCTTTCTCAAAACACTTCTGTTTGACCTCCTATTTCTGCCTTCATATTCCTCTTTCTCATGCCAGGCTTCCAGCTCTGCCGTCTTCAGCTGTGCTTTCTTCTCCGTGGTCATGTCCACCTCCCTCTCTCCCTGCCTGCCTGGTCCTAATCCCCTCAAGGAGATGGAGGAGGGGAGAGAGGAGCGTGAAGGCACCTGTGAAGATTTTCAAGCCACAACATTGGGCTGCTTGCCAGCTCACAAAATGTGCTCCTTGTGCTCATCAGCAAAGTCAAATGTAATGCAATGAGGTGCAACAGGCCAAGTAAGGAGAAGAGTCTAAGAATCACATGCATGTATTGCAGAAATGCTTGAAAGGACCAGCGCTTTCTCCTGCTCTGTGGTGTAATCTTTCCTGACCGAAAAAGCGCAGGGGCAACACAAGTGTGAATGCCTCCTCCCTCACTACCCCCAAAGTGTTTGAAAGCCTCTTCAGGACTGCTGTCATGCAAGCGAATGCAAGCACACACCACGGGCACATTCCAAAGACCAGGCTGCCTCTCATGATTTCCTCCATGTGAATTTGGGGACTGAGCAGAGGCTACTTTAACTTGACACTCTTGTTTCAACCCCAAGCAAGCAGACAATTCCTGAGGCAGCTGCAGGGAGTAGTTGGCGTGTGAGTGGTCACCCGCAAAGCCCTGGCTGCTGCCAAGTCACTGAGTCAGAGAGGGCTTTCTGCAGCAGCAAACAGGCTGTGGGGCATTGCAGAAGTAGTCTCTGTCCCAGGGAAGGGACTGCATGGCTTTTTCTTTCAAATGGCAAGTGAGATGTAGTCGCAGGCAGAATAAAACCGAAAGAAAAAGCCTGACAAGTAGTCTAGTGGCCTGTGAGAGAGCTGACTCTACAGAAGATGCTCTTCTGCCTCCTGCAGTTGGGTAGACCCACCATAAGAGAAACTCTGCTGCTTTTCTTCCACTGGGGCTAGGGCTTGATCCTGCCTACCCTGGAGAAACAGCAGGCAACGTAGCAGAAACTCCTCAGCTCTTCTCCCACAGCAGTATGGCTTTGCTCTAGCCTCAATTCAAGATCCAGCAGGAAAAGCCACTCTGTAGCTCCTGGTGGGCAAATGTTTTCATTACCGGGACCAGATGCTGGTTGAGGTTATGGGCAGAATTACATGAATGACCTCCCTTTCTTCCCTAGGAGTTTCATGGTGGTTTAACACACATGGGCACATCAGAAGATGTTTAATATGTGCAGGGTTTAGCAGGAGCTAGCTGCCTTCCACTCCCTGCTTGGGGTCACACTGCATCATCCCACAGACTGCACTCACACAGATCTTCACTGTCTTATGGGCACTTCCCATGTTCAGTGTATGATTGCAAAGGAGCTTTCCCCTCCAGTCTTACACAACTTCTCTTGAGGTAAACCAGTGGCAAAATTACAAGAGGGAGCTTAAGGGTCACATTATCATTTGTGCCACAGCCAAGGAATGAGCCCCATTCTAATAAACAAGCACACAGGAGGAGGCAGTATGTTGCTGTGCCTTTTCTTCTTTGTGCTCTGCAACTCAGCAGAGATTTGGAGGTGGGAATAGGACTGCAAGGTGTAAGATGATTTACAAATGGAATATGATAGTATTCATGGTTCCTGTGTTACTATGTAATGCTATTTCTTCAAGATGTGTGGTCATAACTGGGAATTATTGAGGGGAGCTTGGGGCTTACAAGATTAAATTTTGATTTGCAGTCTTTTATTTTTGGAGCATTTTTTAAAAAAAATTACTCTCCATTCTGCCAGCAACCTTTTTGCCTACTGTGCTGATCAAAGCCTTCAGCTGTGCCATAATCAGAATGACAACAACAGATCTGTTTGAAACCATCCAAGTGTCGTCTTGTGCAGAACGGCCATATTGAAAGATGTTTGCATAAGGATGAAATAACTGACTGAGAATGGTTATATTACTCTTCGACCACAGGTTGCATTTGTTGCTTTGCATGTGAAAACTCTGCCCAGATAAAGAGGTATTGGGCCAAACTCTGCCTCCACTCAAGAGCTGTCAACTGGAAAAACATGGCAGTTCATGTTCAAGACCACCAGCATTTCTCTGATGTTTGCTGAGCTCAGATGAGCAGTGTAATGGAAGGAGAAGGATGAGACAGATCAATTCCAATGCTCAATAAATTATGTAATGCTTTTGTGTATCTCTCTCTAGCAATATAAGGACAGGGAAAGTGGCCTCAGAAAAATAATGATTTTTAGTATGGAACATTAAAACCACCTTCTTAAGTATATTTGAGGGAATAAATCCTATAAAAGAGACTGACAGGATTCTGTGGGAAGGTTTGGTGCGAAAGAGAGCAGCAAAAAAGCAGTGCTATAATTGAAATTAATTTCGATGGATTATTACAATCATATGAACAATATGGGGAAAATTTTGGCCTTGGGAGGGAATGTGGAGGAAATCGCCTACCTTATTTTAAGGTAACAACAGCTATTGAGTAGCACAGATGTCCTTAAAAGTTGTGAACTTAGCACATGAGAATACAGTGGATGAATGTTCTCTGAGACTGGACTTGCCCCCAGCACTTCTTATAGCAATTCAAGATACTGAAAAAATAAACCCATTTACTGTCCCTTCCAGAGTACAAAAGAATTGAGTATTGTTTAATAATATTGCAAAATTTCATAACACAGAGAACCAACACCATCGGGATAAAATACTGTGACTTCTTTAAACACCATTACATTCCCATAAACTACACAAGATACTTTCCAGAGTGCTGGTCACTGGCAAGGATGTAATGAAAAAGATTAATAGAGCCCATAGTTTGGATGTCCTATGAGCTCAAGAATTATATGAAATGGGAATGGAGAAGGAAAAACTTGACACAGAGCTTCCACAGACATGAGTTCATTCTAGGGAAGATCATACTCTGCCTGAATGTCCTCTCTAATTGCTCACAGCTACACAGCTACCCAGCCCACTGGCAAAATGGGTAGTGTTGGCAGGGGTAATAGTTAATCAGCTGATTCATAGACACTTAAGTGATCAAAAATGGGCCTAAACTGGCCAACTGGCTCAAACTGGTAGTGAAAATGCATCAGTAGGAAAAGCTATATACTGCTTTGTGATAGTTTAACCCCAGCTATCAACTAAGCTGCCATGAAACTGCTGGCTCACACACACCCATCTCCCAGAGGGGAATAGGATAGGAAAAAAAAATAAATCTCATGGGTTGAGATAAGAAAAGGTTAAAAATTCAAACAAAATAAAATATACTAATAATACTAATGATAATAGTAAGAACAATTATAATAATAATAACTGCAATGAAAAAGAAACGGAGAGAGGATAAAACCCAAGAAAGACAAATGATGCACAATACAGTTGCTCACTATCCACTGATCAATACCCAGTCCATCCCCAAGCAGTGATTGGTGGCTTCCTGCCAAATCCCCCCAGTTTATAGACTGAACATGACATTCTCTGGTATAGAATATCACTTTGGCTAGTTCAGGTCAGCTATTTTGGCCATGCTACCCCCTAAATTCCCATATTTCTGCTCACTGGCAAAGCATGAGACACTGAAAAGTCCTTGATTTAGGGTAAGCACTACTTAGCAACATCTGAAACATCAGTGTGTTATCAACATTACTCTCATACTAAATCCAAAACACAGCACTGTACCAAATGCTAAGAAGAAAATTAACTCCATCACAGCCAAGCCTGGAGCATTTATGACAAGTTATTAAAACATGTACGTACTTTGACCATATTAGTCTAACTGTGGTATGTATCACAGGATATTAGAAATGCCACTTTACTAACAGTCTTTAATTAAGTTTGGTCTGCATAATATTCATGTAGTTATCATATAGCCTGCTCACAGCAGGCTGACATAGACCCAATTATACCTGAGGGATGTGGTCAAAGATTAATGGATTCCAATGGATCTGAGATCAGAAGTTGAGTGTTCAAATTGAAGGAAACACAAAATTAAACAGTTTCAGAAAAACTCTCCCATAAGACATAAGAAGTTCCCAGCAAAATGGTACCAGTGTCACTGAAATGGAAATGCTGGTGTGTTACTGAGTTCCACTCCTGTGAAGCTACAGGCCTGGAAACCAGCAACCTTCTCTTAAAAGTCTCAATTTTCTAAACAGGCTTAATGCAGATTATTCAAGATAACTGGATATAGCTAATCAGAGCTGCATAGCTTGCCCATTGTAAAAAATCTTACTTTTCTGCCAAATGACAAGAGCAAACACATATGTTGTTGGCAATCCTGCTGCAAATGTAGTCTTCTTCATTATAGGTCTGCCATTGCCAATGTAAAAGCTAAATATATTAACAGCTTAGTTCACAGCTAGTCTAAAATAACCAAAGCAAGATAAATTGCTAAAGCATTCAATTTTTTTTTCTTTTTTAGTTACATAAAGTATTCAGAGTTTATATACACAGGAGGACACAGGTGGAGTAAGCTGGATCAGACAACATATAGGTATTGTAACATGAAACTGAAATGAAGTTACTCACCTTAGAACGAGGAATGTTTGAAATGTAAGAACATCCTACAACAAAGACCAATGCTCTTAGTGAGAAATGGGATTTTTGGGAAAACACATCATCCAGCTTAAAGCCAACATTTGATTTTCAGTTCAGCCTGCCCTGATTTCAGCATGAGACTAGATTATCTCCTAGGTCTTTCCATGACTCCCTCCAAGTCACGATTGAGGAACAGAGGTTCATTTATTCTGGTTAGCTCTAGCCCTGCCATTATGTCAGCTCCTCCTGTTTTCTGGATCAATGGCAGCCTCCAGTTTTTACCCGGTGGCCTCAGTCCAAGGCTGGACTTTCCAGAGGCTGAAGCATAAAAGAGCAGAAGTCTGATGCTGGTGATGAGCCAGAACGCTTGGTTTCCAAATCAAGATAAAACTGCAATCATACTTTTTTTTTAGCTCCTGTTTTTTCCTTCCATCCTGTTTCTTTGATCTGTCCAGTGTAGATCTCATCAGTAAAGGGCTTTTACACACGTTTTCATACACCGCTGCCATTGTCCCTTGTTCCAGAGCTAAGCGTTGGCAGAATAAGCCCAGTCATCACAGAATGTATTATTATGTGCAGACTTACTATTGAATAAAGTCAGTCTTGATCAGAACGGAACTGTCTGAACACAGCTCGGTGCTTTTTTATTCTGGGATTAAGTAAGAATGAGGAAAACACTGCTGAATCCTCTTCTGGAAGACCAAATACAAGCACTTTTTGAAGGCACATCATGAACATTTGCTCCTACATGTTATTTTTGTGTTTCCTAGCAGAAACTCATTAGCAATTCAGCAGTGAAGGGATTATTCATTAGCTGGTAGCAATATGGAGCTGAAAACCACATAGGAGTGCCAAAGGAGGCTTTTATCTGTATTGTGCATGCCAGATAAAGGACAAAAGCAAAAACATAGCAAAGGTTTGAAAGTCTTGACCTAAGTGTTGTTCTTTCAATCAAAATATGTTTTGTGAAAACCTCAAAAATCCTTGGGGTCAGCTCTTACAGAGAATGAATGAATATCTAAAGTTTGCATGCAGGAAGGGCAGGTCCACCAGTAAGTAGGAGAAAAACTTCCCTAGGCTTGGCACTGCAGTGAGAACACGTGCAGATCAGATACTCCTGTTGCCAGAAGTCCTTCTGGGCTCTGCTGTAATAATTACATGAGATGCTGCACGTGCATTTACATCTTTGTAAAAGAAAAACCCAACAGACAAACAGATGACAGCTGCCTACAATGGATCCATCAGTGGTGGAGGAGCTCATGTTTATTCTGCTTTCAGACACTGCTAAAACAATATGTTTCTAAGTGTTTAGTCAGTGTCCTGACACAATATTATTTGTAAAATGTTATAAAAATTCACATAGCCGTATTTCACTGAAAAGAGATTAGATACCCTTCACCAGACTTCTTAGCATTCAGCTCAAAAGAGAGTACCTAACCTGCTTAAATTGCCATAAATCTGTCTAGATGCTTATATGACCCATTTTTGTCAACTCAAAGCCTCTTAGTGCAAAATGTTATCACAGATAAAATTTAAAACTAAGTGACCATATCTACATTGTTTTCATTATCAGTGCACACAGTACCTTGAAATTCCTTAGTATGGATTTGTGTGCATCTTTTAAACAAAAAAATTCAGCAAATGCAATATTCTTTCTAAGATCTTAAAATGGGCAAAAGATGAAGAAATATTGATCCAGCTAAACAGCTTCCTCCAGCATCTGGGGATTGCTTATTTTTGTCATCTAGGAAGTCAGAATGTACCTTAAGAATGACGGGGGGGAAGTTATGCAGAGAAACACAAGGTGAGAGGTTAGGACTCACTTCACATCTCAAGAAAAACCTCTCTGGTTTTGTGTAATCTTACTTGACACAAAGCTGAAGGAGACCTCTTGAGCCATGGAGTCCAGACCCCAGAATCCATAGTAAAAACATGATATATACATGCATACCTCGCATAGCTGCTGTACAGTGAGGGTCATGATGGGACAAGACTTGAATCACTTCATCAGAGAGGACCTGCTGCTGCACATGCATGATCACTTTGGCTTCAGGAGATGAATTTCAACAATGTTGTCATTTGTCATTTGTCAGTGCTTTATGCAATTATGCTGAGCCACAGCTCTCTCTGCTGCCCTGCATCAGACAAAGTTCTTCAGCTGGTAAGTAGGGAAACATTACAGAAAGAAACCCTGAGCAATAGTTTCATTTAAGATAGCCATTGCTTCCCATTTTTTTACCTCTGAGCTCCACCTGCTCACAGTGGAATTTCAAGGATTTCTGGGTTAAAAGCTCAGGCAATTATGACTGCTTGGTAGAGATAATCTTGGCCTTCCCTCTTCATCAGAAGGTGAATGCCCAAGAGCTCCTTCTTCAGGAGAGATTTTTCCCTTTCAAAGTGGGCAGGCAGATGTTGATTGATCTTTACCCTGCAGCTGGTAGGTGGAGCAGACTCCTCCCAGAAGCAGGAGTAGGTGGGGGTAGACAGCCCTCCAGCTGTGCAATTGGGCTGAGGTTTGCAGGCACTGGACAGACTTGCAGTGAAACTTCATCGGTGAAATGTAGCAAAAAGACCATACATAAACCTGTCTGGCTCCAAGGAACAGCACAGCTGACTTTGCACCAGTCCACAGTCCTTTTAATTTCGATGAAAGTGCTGCCCTAGCATGACCTACAAGCTGAAGAATTAGTTAATTTTCCCCTCTGATTAATAGCTCATGTAAAATTAGTAGGAAGGAAAAAAGATGTGCTAGTTAACCACCACATCTTTCTTGGAGGGAGGATGTAAATGTTGAAGGCAGAGATAATATTACCTCCCCTGGGCATTAGGCACTTGGTGGTTTGGAGCACATGCCTTTGATAATCAACATCAGTATCTCTTTCATGTCACTGAACAGAAAATAAGGCCTCTTCAAAGAGACTAACTCAGAAAAGAAACTGTTAAACAGGCCTGACTGGGTTGAGCAATGCTGGAAATTAAGTACCCTGGAGGGGCAGGATTAGAAGTGAGGTCAGCACTCTCAGACAGGGCAAGGGAGTGCATTAATAGCCCTCTGTACTGCCTCTGAAGTTCAGATGGTTGTCACTGAATATCCATGCAGCCCTCTCATTCTCCCCCTCCATATGCTGTTCTGTTAATTAGCATTCTGCCTTCTTGTCATAAAATACATGAATTAGCTGGTGGCCAGGAGCTTACTGGCCTAAGCTTTTGAACTCCTATGGAGTTTCAATTACACAGCCTCACTGAGAATTACTTTTTTTTTTAATCCTGACTTTTTCATAATGTTAATCCACTAGTAGGTACTTGTCCTTTATCTAGGACACCAAGGCGTTCAGCAAATGCACATGAAAGAATGAGGCTTTGTTCCTTTGCCATCCGGACTCCTGCTTCATGTGTGCTTCAAATAAAGGAATTATTCCTCTCTAATGACTCAGAGTTTTCTCTGCTTTAAACCTTCTAGAGACAAATTACTAGCTGTACACTGATGGCATAATTTCTCTCCAGGATGGTAACTAATAAAAAATTAACCTTTCAGGAGAAGTACCTTTAGAAAAGCACATCTGTTTTTAGCCTGGGAATTTCAAAGGTTCTTAATAAAACTGGGCTTTCAGTAGCAATGTCCTTGGCTATTGAAGGTGCCTTACAATGTTTTGCTCTTCTGGACTGTCAAAGCAGCTCAAGGAGTGCTGCAGAGCAAGAGTAGGGAGTCGAGGCTCTGCTGACAAGGGTATCTCTGCAGCATAACTGAGAGCCATGGCCAGGTCCCCAAGTGAGGTTTGTCTGTCCCTGCATCACTGGGCCATTTGGAAACACAGAGCCCCTGGAGCCACATGCAGGGAATAATGCACCCTGACAGCATACCCTGTGTCAGGGCAGGCTGGCTGGCCTGGGCAGGGACCAGTGCTGGTGCATTGTGCTGCTTGCTGACCCACAGCTCTGAGTCACGGAAACCAGGGGATCTTGGCTCTTGCAGTTGGCAAGATACTTCACTGTCAGAATTCAAAGATCCTCCTAATGAAAGCAAAAGGAAACGAGATTTTGTTTAGGTGACTTAAGGTACAGTCTTTCTTTGAATCCAGGCTCTTTGTCACAACTATTTTCATGTGTGGATTTTCTAACAAGGGCTTAGTTAGTCCAGTTTAAACATGTATGAACCAATTCATTACTGCCTGCTCTGGCCAGGAAACATTGACAAGCATGTTGCTAGCAGGCAGTGTTCAAGAACAGATAAAACTGGTAGAGCTTGGGTTCTGGAGTCAGTAGCATCTGAAAGAGTTTGTCATTGTCTGCAGAGGTCTGGGCATGTACTTTTTGAACCGAATGACAGCAATTTGCTCACTTCTCAAGTTGATAAAGAAAAATGGAAACACTTGACAGCAAATCTTCCACCATCCACTGTTCAATGCTTAAGCTGCTCTGGCAGCTTAAGCATTGAACAGTGGATTGCACATTCTCTCCCCGATGTACTCAAATGTATAATTTCTTTCCATTTCCACTTCTTTCCAGGAGCAGAGTTTTACACTTTACCTCCTAGATTTCTTCAACAGCCAACCTTAAAAGCTCATCTGCAGAGGTTCTTAAGACCTGATGCAGATCCTTTTTCCAAGTAACAGGAGTTAAGCTCTTGATAGGCTCACAAGCTGAGTGTTGTTTCTGTTGAATTAGAGAGCAGAGCCTGGTAAGCAGGTTCCTCTCAAGGCTACACAAAAATGCCAGATGCATAAACTACTTGAACGCTTTTCCTGTGTGCCCAGCCAGCAGGAGTGTCAAGGGAAACAGGAGAGATTAAAACTTTATCTCACACAACAGACTGCAGCACTGCCTCCCCACAATTTCTGTTGCAGCTTTGGGATTTAAGTTACATTTGGGAAGGGTCTGGCTCGTGAGCCAGCATACTCCAAACACATCTGGGCCTGCCCCTAAATCACCTCTACCAAGATGTGCAGGGGGCGTTACTGGTACAGCATCCTGGTACAGCAGCAATCTCTGTAGAAAACCAGTGAACCAGAAAATAAGAGACAACATTTGTGTCGAGACTCCTCTCTCAGCTCAAAGATCACTGTGTTGGCCATGTGTCGTGGTTTCAGTTTG
>WAAG01054606.1:0-14563 GCA_013390105.1 Tichodroma muraria | reverse complement strand
GGTAAAAATAAAATTCTCTTAAAAGGAGAAGTTTGCAAATGCCCACATTTGCTACAGTCTCCCACTAGTGCAAAGTTCTGCATGCAAATTTTTATGTACACCCCCAGTGTGATATGAATAACAGTACAGATAAAGGGATGATTAAACATGAAAACACCTTTTTTATCTTACTTCTCAATTTCCATGTTTTTCAGGCATTATTTAAATAAATAGGGCTGTTGCCTGTATCATTTCAATTTCTGCCTTGCCCGGGGTACCGGAGTACTGGGGCTGCCTTCTCCTACGTCTGCCTTGGAGAGGCTCTGTGTGCAGATCTTGCTCCCCTGTACATCCCCCAGGCTGATTACTGCCTTGTGGAGACCTCACCAATGTCTGCTTCAGGCAGCTTTGAAAACCTCCTCTATGTTTCAGACACAGCAATTTTTTAAATTATTTTTGTTGGTTATTATTTTGACCAAATGAGCCTATTGAGGAGGTGGTAAGGGAAAGAGACACCAGTGGTTGTAAGCAGAGATTGCCACAGCACTATATGTGGCTTTCTTTTTTTTCCCAGTCTGAATATATATTTCAGATTGATTTAAAAAAGTTGTGTCTAAATATAGATTCTGATAAATGAAATCTGTGGAATCAGGAATTCTGATCAAGGATCAACTTGTTATTTTTTAGCAGGATATTTTTTAAAGACATTACTGGTTTGCATCTGTTTTATTTAAAGTGACTTCACATCAGGATCTCCAACTGTCCATGTGGTTACATAGACAGGGCTTTACAGATTTTTTCTAATACTAGTTAATACTTTTTTTTTTCAAATGTATTGCTAGAAAGAGAACTGTGAGGATAACCTTGATAATACTATGCATCTACTTTCTGAAACACATTGCTTATTATAATTCATATCTATATTAATTTTAATGGATCCAATTATGCTAGCTATAATTAATGGTGGATTTTGTGTTTCTTATATAGCTGTATATTTTTATAATAAATATTGCTATAATATTCTAAATAAACTGTGGGGAATTTTTGTACTCTCCATGGGGTTGCCCACAAATAAATACTGTTCTTTTTAGATTACATTTCACATATATCTGTTGAGAAATATATAAAAATTGTACTATAATTATTTTCCTTTTGAATAGCTTATAACTTACTCTTTATAATGCTTATACTTTTTCTTAATCTGCCTTCACAAACTTTGCCATTTGTTTTTATTTCATATTTTAGTTCCTCCTCGCAGCTCTTTATAATGCAAAAGAATGAGCAAACCACCATGATTTACTTTAAATCATTTATTACATCTTGCACTTGAAGGTCAAATTTAAGTAGAGGCAAATCTATGTTTCTTTAATAAACTTTAATTCTACAAACGAAATGTGATTGGAACTAAATTGTAGTAGGATTTCATTTTAGAATTTCTTTCTATTCATCTGGTAAATATTGGTTGAAGGGAGGATAATGAGAATTTGAACTTACTTGTTCCCCAGAGTGCATGCATCGTTTTCATATGGCTTTGTTAGAATGTTACAAGAAGATACTTGGTGAAAATAGTAAAACTATGAGATTGTAGCACGAAAATAAAAAGCCGGTGAAGGGTAATAGAAATTATTAGCAGCATGGGGGAGGTTTCAGTATAAAGGAAGATCTGAAGAAGCCCACTGTTTACTGATTTAAATTTGAAAAAGGGAAACTTTCCCAGATTTAGGTTTTTTAATCAAGAATTCCTTCCTTTCTTGGAAAACTGAATGGGAATTGTAAGTTTAAATTAAAAAAAAAGATTGGATGTATTGTAGTATGTGTTAAGAAAACCCAACAGAATTATAAGTGATAGCTCCAATGAGAGAACTGTGGGGGGAAAAAAGCCCAACCCTACCAATAATGCTTTTCAAAACAATTTCTATATTACAAGTAGGATATGGGAAGATAAAATGCAGGAAAGTTCAGAGAAGGCATAAAAAGCTTTTAAACTTTTCTAGTATAAGCATCTGGGCTTATTCTTGGGCCTAACTATTTATTTCTTTAAGTCATAGACATCAGTGAGAATCCATTAGACCAACATTGAATATTTTTGGAACAAAAATGTGGTAAGCAATTCTAATGAAACTTAAGAATCTTAGTGTTACCAGAAACTTCCATGCAATGAAAGAAAGAAAGAAAAGACCTTTTTCCTCTGTTCCTCTTACAATCTAATGACTTATTTTAGCAGTGATAATATAGGGGGAAAAGAAGGCAAATATTACTCTGAAAAAATCTTGTCCTTTGTGCTATAGGAAGCAGACAATGCTTAGAGTCAGTAGATGTATCAGAGGACAATTGGGAGCACCTGCTTCCTGATTCGTGGTTTTGTCTGGGGTGCACCTGGGCTGGGGGTTGTAGCTCACAGGTTGGCTCTGGTGCTTGGGGATCCCAGCTCTCTGCAGGGCTCGGACTGGCTTCAGCCAAGCACGGTGCTGTACAGAAGCAGGAATGAGTCCTTCAGTGGCAGAGGTGAGTGAATTTGGTGTATTTTTCAGTCTGTGGCTGGACCAGAGGTTGGCTGAGTAGTGCCAGAAGTTGTCATGTTTTTGGAAAATGGGTAAAATAGGCTTGAGTTTTTGCTGTGGAGGAAAAGAAGTGACTTTACAGCTCTTAAATCTAGTTCCTTATTAGTATGCATTAGGTGAGGGTGGGATGGGTTAAGTCTCCCATGGGAAATAAAAGCAGTAATCTCTGTATTATCTTCTAATAGAGCAGTTTATATATACATATATTATATGGTTCAGCTATTTAGGCTGCAGCCATCTGTATGGCATTGTGCTAATGCCTTGAGCCCCAAGGAAAGGTAGGATTGGAAATATTTTCTCTCTAGTGCTTGGTGTTGGACTGTTCAGCTAGACTGACTCAGCTCAGTGAACCTGTCTAAATGTTCAGTGTGATTCTCTGGCTTCACGTGAGTTTTCTTGGTGGATACAAACGTAGCTCAGGTTTAAGAACCTTCTCCTGGTCTCAAAATGCAGCAGATGCTGAATACAAAATAAATGTGGGTTTCAGTACTCTGGCTTCAAAAGAAATATTCTCAGTTTAATATAGGGAAATAATTTGAGTTATTGTGGCAGAGAAACCATTTGGTGAAAAGGAATTGAAGCTGGCAGTTCAGAAACAAGGCTGTAGAGAGCATTGATGGTAGAGCTGTTGGAGGGAGGAAGAATGTGCTGCAGCTGTGTATGTGCGAACTAGAAATACTCCAAGAATTTGCTTCTTTACCTGATTTTTGCTAGTTTTTCTACTTTTTTTCTAGTTCTGAAGGTGAAGTCTTAAATCTCTTTAATGTACAAGCATGTATGTGCTGCTTCAACATGTTAAAATATCAGAATATTTGTTTACATGCTCAGGTTGCTCTAATTAAATTTAAATCTGCTTAAAAAGGATTTAATTGGAGCAGAGAAAATGTTCTGCAGACAGTATCTGTTTATATTGTTTTGGTTAGGATATAAACTTAAGCTATAAACAGATTATGTCTTCTTAAATTGTCAGTTTCAGCTAAGATCTTAGCTGGGAGTGCGTATGCTTTTATTATATTGTAAATGCCAAGTAAAAAGCACACTTAGATTAAGTAATATTGTTCTAGAAGCATTTTAAATACATTCATTACATTATCAGTTCCATAAGTGTTCCATATGTGACTAATCATCTGGGAGAAGTCATTATATACAAGATAACAAGAATTTCTCATATGCCATCCTTGACACATATTATGTTAAAATTATTTCAGTCCTGTGTACTAAACTGGATTTACACAATGAACAAGTTTTTAGATATCTTGTACCTTATGTGTAATGAAGGGTTAAAATTTCTTTTGCTAGAATTATCAGATCAAAGGCCTAGAAGAAAGTGTATCTACTTCCCCTGTTCTTGCCAAGAAGGTGTGCAAGGTTCACTGTCTAGAGTGTAGCAAAGAGTTGGCAGTGGTTCTGAGATGGACACCATCTAACAGAAAGAAGCAGCCTCAGAATTTCTGATTTTGACTGTTTAATTATGTATTAAAAGCTAGGGTTTGTTTCTTTATTCCCTAGTAAAAAAGTATGGTTTGTGAGGAATGTAGAAAAGACTTCTAGCTTGAATTTAAGGGGGAAAAAAAAAAAAAAAAAAAAGCAGACTATTTTCAATTTGAATATCAGGGATGTTGTTGTGCTGCCTAATCAATGCAGAGTTTTAGAAACCCATAAAAATGTCTTGCCTAGTGGCAAGATGCATCTAGCTGTCTGAGCACATGTCAAAAATGTGCAACATTTGTAGCAAAAAGAAACAAGAATTACAGCATGTTATGGAATATGCAAAATCATATAGGATCTGACAGCTTAGGCTGGGATTAATTTCTACTAATTCATTGTCTATTTTGAGCAAGCTACACTCTTCCGTCATGTAAGAAAAGCTTAAAATATGCTTTTATTCCTCTTTGGAAAAATTACGCCAAGATTAGACCTTCTTTTTTAAAGAATTCTTTAACGTTTCAGATACACAGAGAATAATACATTGCAACCCAAACAATTGGTCTGATCCCTTAAAAGGATGATCAGCAATCTCTCTTTCAACATCAAATGGAAACATTGCAGTTTATTTGCCATTATTCTTTGTAATTTAACAGTGTGGTTTCATGCTCTTGTGGGGATTGTTGTGGTTGTGTTCCCAGAACTATTTACTAAGGCTTTGCATCACCTTAGGAAAATGTTAAACTATTTTAAATTTATAAAATATCAGTAGTTAAACATTCTCATCATGCGTGTCAGTGCCAGGCATTGTGGCCCTGTAATCATGGGCTCAGGTGTGCAACTCTTACTGTCCTTCACAATTAATGATTTCTCTGTTAATCACTCATAAAGGGAATAAAAATCCCATAATACTCAGTGAAGTAAATATTGAGCAGCGTCACAACTTAGTGTTGGTTTTGTAACTGTGCATTGCCCTTATGAAGAATCAGACAGCAGTTCTGCTCCATAAGGCATGGACATGTACAGCTGCAGCCTCGGAAGTTGTGTGACCACCTGCCTACTTGTAGACCTTTTTGAGAGCAAGGTGCACTTTCCTCTGGGCTCCCTGTCTTCCCCTGACTGAACGGGTATCAGAGCTACAGCTGTCTCTTTCTTCTGAATAAATCCCCTTAATCCTCTTGGATACCCACAGAAGACTAAAAATAACCTTGCTCTTCAGTTTTGGCTTTTTTTTTTTTTTGTCGAGTACACACACGTACATCGTTCGTGAAAAATTGTCTACAGAAGCAGTATAGTGGTTTAAAATATGGGAATGCAGAAATAAAAGAAGAATAAAGATAAGTGGTTGTTACAGTTGCAGAGATCTTAAAACTTCTTAAAATTATTTTACATTTCAATTAAGTATTATAAACTGGCTTAGGATGAAACAAATGGAGTCCTATAAAGACTTTATTGAGTTGAAAGCTGGAGAGACTTTTTTCCTGGGTGTGTAGTTATAGGACAAGGGATAATGGCTGAAGGAGAGTAGATTTATATTAGCTACATGGAAGAAATTCTTCCCTCTGATAGTGGTGAGGAAGAGGCTGCCCAGGGAAGTTGTAGCTGCCCCAACTCTAGAAGTGTTCAAGGCCAGGCTGGGTTGCTTTGAGCAGTCTGGTCTAGTGGAAGGTGTCCATATCCATGGCAGGGGGGAGGGAAGTGGATGATCTTTAAGGTCACTTCCAGCCCAGGGTGTCCTGTGTTTGTTGCAAAACTTGAAAACGCAAGTTTTCAATAGACTTGGGAATCTACTACTGCCAGGAATTTTTTTTCCCCCACTATGTAGCCTAAAGATTTTTCCTGCATGAATTCGTCATTCCCAAGTTCACAGCCTGTGGCTATGATGGAAGAACAGGCTTATTTCATGACTCCTTGTTTTCTTTCAGGGTGAAATGTGTGTTTATCTCTGTATACAATAGGCTGATGCTTATCATCTATTATTAAAACTTGTTTCTTGGTTTTTAAGTTGGAGTTCTTAGCTGAAAGTTGTTCTCAAGATGATCTTGAACATATTATGAAAAAATACATGTGAAGTTTTGTGGATTTTTTCATCAGTCAAGTTTAACTTGAAATCTGTTTGGCCACTGAAATTGGAAAGAGGATAATAACAGTCCCTGTGAAAAGCAGCATGGTAAATAATTAATAAAAGTGCCTATAACTTATTCATTCTCTTTTGAAGGAAACGAAGATGTATTGGAAATTGAAATATGTTGCAATACATTTCTCTCCAATACACTGGACTTGAAGTGAGATACATGTAAGACCAGAGGAATCTAAAATTTGTCTTCTAATAATCAGCTAGAAATTCAGTTTTTTTAACATAGAAAACATATTTAATGCTCTCCTTTTCATAATGAATGTTTTTCTTTATGAAGAGGATGTGATTTCCCCACCCTTCCTCAATTCTGCTGACTTTCTTGAAGTATCTCTAGACTATTACAACAGTTTTGGTTTAGAACATCAGAAATTTGTGGCTGGAGTCAGTGTCAAGAAATGCAGACAGGATTATTAAGCAGGTGGACAGTACTTGTGCAGAGGAGTATCAGGAATAATACCTATTTTTCAGAACCTTACTTGCTCACAATTCAACACTTTCTCTGGTTTATGTGTTTTTCTTATCCTGGATTAATTGAATAGCTCACACTGTAGATGGGTTCCCAGTACCTAAACCAAGTTTCCTTTACTGGGAAGTTAAAACAATCACTTCTCATAGTCCCTTAGATGTGGAAACCAGCTTGAATACTGTTCCCATATATCTTTGCCCTTTTTCTCTCCTTAAGCCCAGCCTTCATCACAAATCATATTTTCTAAACTTACTAATTTTCTTGTCATACTCTCAGCTTGGCCTAATTTTATCTCTGTCTTTAATTGACTAAAACTTGTCAGAGTAATCCAGTAGGGGATTCTCTCACAGCTCATCACAGTTGACAGCACGAGGTCAGTTTTTGCAATGCATAGTTCAATCTGCTTATTGGAACCTTCTCTGCAGTAATGCTGCTTGGCCTTTTATTTTCTTGTCTATTTTTCCTTAAATGTGTATGCTCTTGAANGAAAATCTTTTGGTGAAACAATAGGATTCAGAAATAGCAGATTTTTAAGAACTTTTTTTCCCCAGAAATATGTAATTTTCTAAGACACTACTAAGCATTTCATTTTATGGATTTATGTAAAACTAGATTAGAAAACAATAAAAATTACATTGACAATACTAAAAATATGGAGGAAAAATCATCCCAAATAAGAGTAACAAATCCACAAGATTAATAAAGTAGTGGTTAATTTTGTTTTCATTTATTTTGATAGTAATTTTTTATATGTATTTGCAAACAATTCAAGTAAGACTATGTTTCAACATATCATAGCATACTTTTAGTAATAGGATTTATTGCACTTGTTTTAGGGGACTTTTTAGTTATTCTCAGTGACTACTGACTCATTTCAGTGTACATTCCAAAACTCCTCTCTTTGTCAGTCACGTGCTTGTATGAGTCCTCTGATTTGAACTCGCCCTCACTACTGAGTCTTCTGTTGAAACATCTCTAAAATATGTCTGCTAGACTTTTTAGTGAAGTCTTTTTAAATATATATTCAAAATGTAAAGTTTTTTTTATAAACAACTTTTTCTTACTCTAGCAGAGATGAGACTCTTGCCTATTTTAGCAAGGCCCTTTGCAGTAGCACAATGAAGTGATTTTTCTTTTTTTCCTCCTCCCCACCCCCTTTGTGTTGATGGTTAAATAAGTTTACAGTCAGGCGAGTACCAGAGCTAATAACAGAGAGCAGGTAGGGTCACACAGGGAGAAGAGGGGGAGGAATGGCAATGGCTTTTTTGCAGCAGTGAACCATTTAATCAGCTTTTTTGCACTGTAGAGATTCTAATTAGTGTCTTGAATTTACACATCAAATTTGTTATGATAACTAAGCTAGACAATCTTGATACTATCCTATAGATCACAAGTGTATTTTCACTCTATCATTCTTTTGACTTGTCACATCTATTCTTGAGTACAAAGAGAGATGCTTTTGTATTTTAAGAATTGCTTAACCCTTCAGAATAATTTTTCAAAAGACAATACCAAGGGAAAAGATCAGATTAGAAAGGTGAAGTCATAAACCAAGTAAAAGGTGGCTGTTTTCCCACTGTTCTTTGTAGGAAATTTGGAGCTGGTAAAGAGATCATCTAAAAATATGAAAATTTGATGAAAAGCTTAAGATGAAAAGGTCAGACTGGGGCTACAGATATGACCTGACTACAAGTGTTATCTCTCTTTTCCACAAGGGGATCCTAGTTTTCTCAGTTCCCTAAATATATCTTGTCTGCATCTTGAAATTAAGCTTGCAAATATCTTCAACCTTTATCACCCCACTGTGAACACATAATGAATACAAAACAACCATTTAATGTATCTTTCAGTCCTGGTTTTAGCTTTCCTTTCATTTAGGAATATAGGGGGTAATATAGCAGTTAATGTCAAAGATTCCTGTCACTTTGAATCCCATCTCTGTGAGTGGCCTTGGCAGTGTTTAAGGAAGATGTAAAAGAACATAAAAATGAGCTTTCTGGCACTTACATATTCCAGTCTGGCACTGGAATACTGGGTATCTTGGGAATTTGAAAGTCAGAAAATAACCCCTCTCTGCATTTAATATGCCTGGAGGATAGATTTTTCTTTTTTCTTTTCATCTGTCTTGTAACTGTATGACTGTTTATTGACAATGAGTTCTACAACACAACTGTATAATGCACAAACAAGTACAACTTCCTGAGTTTTTTTTAACTTTTTTTTGACTTCTTGCCAGTTTATCCAGTTTTTCATTTCACAGGCTTGAGTGCTAATCATGCATACTGAAAATGAGTTGTTTATACTTGAAATGTATAAGAATAATTTTAAACCTAAAGTTGCAGATGTTTCACTTGTCAAAGCTCCATGTAAAACTTGTTGGCACTGCCTTTTCCTGTTTTGATGTTGTTTATTTTTATATTTTAAAAAACCTAAATATGACTGCCAGTGTTCAGCCTGTTTTCCAGAAAGCACTGCATTTCCAACTTGTGCTAATCACTACTTTTTAACAATACATTCCATCTATAACCACCAGGAGAATAAGCTCAGTGTCACTTTCTGTTGAATTCTATAAATGGTTCATGGCTCTGACAAATACTGTAATCACCATGATGAAATTTAAAGTTTAGGCATATATTACTCCTTTGAAGGATGTATCATATTAACATCAGAAAATTAAGCTTGCTCAGCAGGAGGTTACAAATTGCCAAAGATACTGTGCCTTTAATGTTGTACTTAGAAATCTTTGTTCTCACTGGGCTTTTTTTATTTTTTTTTTTAAAACAGCAAGATTTTAAGGAAAATATAGCAGCCTTTACAGTCTCCAAACCTTTTCCATAGGTTAGATGTTTTTTAGATCAGAAAGAATTTAGTTTATTTCTGGGAAAATATCTAGAATGGTTTCTACTTGTTTTCTTATAAAGTCAGAAGCATTACAGACCGTGCAAGGTCGCAATAGCTAAAACAACTGTATATATTGCAACTCTCTTTGGAAATTGCAGCAAAAGAGTCTAGGAACTCATTTCCTATGTATTTCTTATTTTACTGAATTTTCTAACTCCTCCTTTGAAGATACTCTGCAAAACATCTTCAGAGCTCCCCTTTGGGAAGGCGGACTCATCTTTTGTACCGTGACCACATAATGTTTGAGTAACCACCTGGCAAGTCCCATGTGACTTCTACTGTATTAATCTGCTTTTACAATCCTTTCACTGTTTCCTTTTGTTTTCTGCAATTTTTTCAATCTGCATACATTTCTCACCATGACTGAACTTTACAGGGTTATCTGCATCAAAGTTAGATATAGATGGGTTTGGCGTACACAGCTGTGCTGGAGAAAGTCATTACCATGGAATCTGTTGTGCTGTTTTGCTTGAGAAGTGCACCGTGGCCGGTGCTGTGTGCTGCAGCAGAGCAGCTGCCCTGCTGTGGCTGGGTTAGCAGCTCTGCGGCGGTGCTGTGCATCGTCCAGCTGCAGGAGCAAAACCGTTCTGGTTGGTTGAGTGTAACATCTAAATTGCAAGCTTTTTGGATTCCTGCACCCTTCCTCTTCTTGTCTAAACACACACACATATATATATATATATATATATATATTTCTGATAGTCCCTGCAAGCCTTCCGGTTGCCTACTACTGCCACAAATGTCCATGAGACCAAGGAAGCCCTCTTGCAAAAGCTGAGGATGTGAAACAGAGGAAATAGCATCTCAGAGTACAGTCTGATTATTGGAATACTGCTTTTACCAGCAATGAAGAAACAATGATCCCAGTGAAAATTGGATCTTTACCCGAAACAATGCGTTCTATGTTGCAAAATACATACGTGTAGGTAAGATCCTACAGTTTTTTCCACAGATGATTATTTTTAATTCTGTGCCAAAACAAGGCACTGCGTACATACATGCTCCATACAACAGCTGCTCCATGTATTTATTGCAACATTCAGGAGACTACTGAGAAGTAAAAAGTGATGCTACCTGGTTAACCCTTGAGGTTACTTCATACTCATGTAACTCATATGTGTCAGGACAGGAGTCTGTCAGGTGTATCGGGTTAATTTGATATCTTTGATGTTACAACCAGCTATGGAAACGTAGGTACATAATTTATGTTACAGCTTGAATATCTCCCAGAAACCTCACAACTGACACTTGAAAGTCATTAATCACCATAAAAGTTAAAGGAAGATCCCTGAAATCTGACATGTACTTCAAGAGTTTATTTGTTACCCAGGTGAGTCCCTTGTACGTGCTTAACATTAGAGTGTACAAGGGAAAGCAACAGAATATTCATTCCTGAGCAAAAATGTGAGGAGAAAGTTCTGAAGTGCTGAGCTGGAATAGCTATTTTGGGTGCTTTAAGACCAGCTTAATTGATTAGACTGCTTGCTCTGGGAAACCTCACTTGGGCAAAAGAAATAGAAAGGCAGTTAGTGTCCTTTAGGTCAGGATTACTGTTCTGGCTAGAATACTGTCTGGGATTTTTAGATTAAAGGAAAACAATGCTTCAGTTTTTTAATCCTTATTAACATTATGTAATTTGTTCTTCTGTTGACTCCAAGATTGATGTAGAATGTGTTGATTTGGGATGTAATTAAATAATTTTTTAATGCATTGATTCATTGAGTCAATCTTCTATTATGACCTTAATTATTCAGTTTTGGTTAGTTAATACTAATGTTATAATAGCTTTTTTTATACTGATATTTGATTGCTTATTAGTTTTCAGAAAATCCTTGAAAAAAAAACTGGTAATTGTGAGATAAGTCACTAACATCAAAAATTTAAAATATATTCTACAAAATTCTTATTGGCCACAAAGGTTTCTTGCCTAGAGATTTTACCAAGGGAAGACAAGACTAACCAAAGCTCACTTTAGCCTTTTTTCACTTCTAAATAGGACATTTTAACTTAACCGATGTTACGGATATAATAACCTCAGATGTACTACCAATCATGAGTTCTGCAGTGTTATATGTAAAATTCTTGGAATTGATAACTAATTCTTCTTAATTATTTAAATAGTTGATACTCATCTAATTATTCTGAAATATTAAAGACTCCCTAAGGCAGGAATTTTATTTTAATTGCCTCTTTTTGTTCCCATGCCGTTGTTTTATTGACTAATTTGAAGTATTCAAGAGATTAGCAGGGCATAGTTTTTACGTCGCAGAAATATCCTGGTTTGACCTTATTCAGAGATTATTATGTCTTCCTACTACACAGCTCAGTTCATAAAATTCCCCTTGCAAGTTTTGCATGCTTTGTCTTCAGATTTACTGACTCTACTACCGTAAGAACTCCTCAAGGTAAAAGATTTCTCCTTAATTTTTTAAGCATATGATTGATACTTTTTTTCAGATAAAAACATAGAATTTCTAAAAAACATTGATTACATAGCTGTAAACTTTCTACTCTGCCTCGACTTTCCCATACTGTAGTTTCTGTTAAATTTTAATATTTTCTCCCTGATGATAAGCTCAATTAACTAATGAAAACATACATATGAATATCTTATGAGTTACTGTCAAGCTCATGCAGTATTGATGGTCTAAGCTTTTTGGAATAATGCAATCAGAATAAAATTAGAAATAATTTATTTTACAAGAATTTATTCCAAAACTGTCTGAATCTTTGTTTAGGGTAATAGTGACAGAAGGAAGAAATCAACTTGTGTATCACAATTCGTTGTTCCTACTGTTGCAGTTGTTACATATTGATGTGCTTATTTATTGGAATTTTCTCATGAGTGGAAAACATCATCAATCAGCCTGTTTGGCTTCCTCCTCTGTCATCCATTCTGTGCATTGCATTCTCATGTAGCCTGCTAGGATAAACATCTCTGTCATGGGATGTCATAGACTGTGTGCATGTGTGGTGACTAAACTTGTGCAGTCTGATAATGTAGAGCCTTCAAAGACATTTTAATATGGAAGCTGAAAAATGCTGTGAAGAAGAAGACGTAGGAAATGACACACTACACTTCTACTTTAAATAATTATTTTTCTTCTGATTCTTCCATTTTCTATGTGAAGCCATAGTGTCTATTAAAAATAGATCTGATCCTTGTAGCTCATGTTTCCCAGTTTGGAAAAGCCATATGGAAAACCTATGAAGAAAATACACTTCTTTCTTTTTCTTTTTCCACAAAAATAGCGGTATGTAACCACATCAGATTTTGTTCATGGTCTTGTCTTGTTTGATTGCAAAACAGGGGCAAAGGGAAGGAATAAAAAGGGATAAGAATGAAAAAAGCAACTGAACATAACTAGCCAGACTAGGTAAAAATACAAAAAAATCTATATTTATTCTCTCTTTTCTTGCATGCTATCTTGCTGTTTTAATCTCTGGTATATTTATTCAGCTCTTGTTTCTATATTTGTCTCTTAATGCTACCTCTACAATGCCCTGTTCTAATCTCCATTTTCTGAATATAATTCTACCCGTTCTTGAACACTTCATTTGCGTATTAAAGTATTCTCTGTCATCACACATAAACTATTTGCTTTCCTTTGTCTCCTTTAAAATTCCCAGTCACTATTTCCTTAGTCTCTTCTTCCAGTCATCTGACTACTGGACTGTTTTCTTTCTCTGGGATAAAATTTCAATTTGTGCCCTCTTTGTGCTGTCAGATACTGAAAAATCAAACCAGCCTGAAGAGTTCTTACAGCACCCAAATCAGTTGGAGTAGCAGTAGATAGTATAAAATGATGTTTGTCCACTAATTATTGTTAAGCAGTCATTTTTATATCATTGTCTTGAGGTTTTCGTCTCTTGTCATATGAAGAATGAAAAAAATACTGGCTGTATCTTCCAGGATTTCCTAGTAACATTATCCAGCCTGTGCAACTGTGATCTACTGATCAACTTTTTAGATACTACCACAGATATGAGCCTGTTTCCAAAGAGAGGTTGAGGGACTTGTTTGAGTAGGGAATGTATAGAAAGTACAGCAGGGAGAAGAGAAAGTACAATGAAGTGCATATTGGTCAAAATGGGCTTCAAAATTGAGTGAAGATAACAGCTGAAATGGTAGCCTGGTAGGAACAGCTTTAACTATGCATTACACACCACTGCTTCAACTAAGTGCAGCACTTGGATAGTGAGTCAACAACAGAAAATATTTCATAGGTTTAGGTAGATCCTAAATTGTATATGAATAAGGTGATACTTAAGGATTTTTCTTACAGATCTACATAAAAGCTTAGTGATCCCTTCTAAAGTCTTGCCAACAGCTGCTCTTCAAACATGATCTGAAGTACACTGGTCATTAGTAAAGAACTGGGGGTGGAGCCACTTTACTTCACTAAAGTATTCGTCCCAGGCTTGATGCAAACAGACACACAAATAATACCTTACACATGCTTAACATGAAAAGAAAGTTTTGGGGTTTTTTTAAGAAAGATCAGTGGGCTTTTGCTTGCTGGTTTTTCTTCTCTACTTTTATTTTTATTTACCATACAAGCATTATGGGTATTTTTCCCCTGTGTTGTCTTAACACCTTAGAAAAATGTCCATAAATACCTACAATGTTATTGCTGTCTTTCTGATTTATGATTTCTTTATTTTGAACTTCCTCTGCAACTGCTGCTCTGCCCCATGTTGACACATCAGTCTGGTGCAGCGTTTTCTACTCTTCTTATCACAACTGACCTGCAGCTTGTGTGCCTACTGGCCTGCAACTCCCTGCCTTCTCTGAACACCCCAGAAACCTCCCCTGCTCTAGTCACTGTACAGAGGACTAGCCTGGTCTGTTAGAGCAGTCCTGTGTACTAGAAAAGGGGAAATAACTCTCTAAAACATACTTGCTTCAGGTACATCACACTGCTGGCCGTTTGAATAACAACCAAGAGCAGACATGATGCAAAGTACCTGCAGTTGCATCACCTTGTGGCCTCTGACTCATCCAGCCATGCTCAAGCCCCCTCAGAGGACTAGGGCAGTAAGAATAGCCTGACAGAAGCCTCAAACCCTTGCTGTGGGCTTGTGCCATCATGT
>WAAG01054600.1:0-11345 GCA_013390105.1 Tichodroma muraria | reverse complement strand
TACAAGAATTTATTTTGGAAAAATCTTATATTCCCCTCCTTATTTGAGTCCATGAAAATGAAGCTTCAGCTTCTACATTGAAATTATTTCCATCCTATTATTTTGGGAAGACTTCAATCACCTTTCAACTGTAATTCCTATTGCAATTTTATTGTAATTCCTACTGTATTCTCCTAGGAGCCCAACGCCATGAGGTGTGGCTGCTTTATTGTCTGTACTGGGCTCGGGGGTGGAATGCAGAAACCAGTGAAGGGGGTAACCCAGGCCATGACAACAGTCATACAATAGTCTCAAAAGGAACCTAAAGAAGAACAGGTGTCACAGTATTTCAGAAGGATTGGCCACTTAGATGCTTTATCCTCTCAACTCAAGCCCAACTATGTCAGCAATTTTTGAGGAAGAAGGACACAAGTTTCACTAACAATTAAGACATTTAGGTAGCATCTACTGGCTACCATTTTCAAACTATCACTTTTTACAAGATCCCCACTATTAAAAGAATCTTCTACTCTAGGGAAAAGTCAGGGGAGATTTCTTTGCTTGTCTGAGTAATAACAGATTTATGACAGAGTAAAAAAACCTGTAAAATTCAGAACACAAAGCTGTTTATGGCTAAAAAGCTTACTTTAAAGAAGAGTTGGCTTCTTCTTCCCAATTTCAGTCTAATCTAGTCCTAGATACTCAATTTGCTTTGGTCTGAAGAAGGCACAAAGGATCAAGCTAGAGATAAGGCCTGGTGGTATTTCTAGTATATATCCTGCACCAGAATGGCTCATAAAGAAAGTCAAATCTGAAACTGTATTTGTTATTTATCAGAAGTAACCAATCACAATACTTAAGAGCTGATGTGCATTTGAAGAAACACACGTGCAATTTCATGTTTTGAATGATGTACAATAGACATAATATTGCAGGTGATATTACCTTATTACAAAATACACAGAAAAGCACACTGCAGGTCAGCCAAAGCCAGACCACCACCTAGGAATGACAAATAGTATCACACAGTAAGAGGACTTCACATTTCAGAGATGCTGTGAGTTTTGCACGAACTTCAGAACAGAAAAGAGCCCAGAGTATTTCTTCAATAGTACAAAGATTTGGTACAGGGAACTGGCACTGATGAGAAAGGGTCCAGACTTCCTATACTTGTTTGAAAGGTATCCCATGGAGAGAAAACTCTCATGGACTAGGTTACCACAAGTTACCAAATGTCTCTGAAAGGTCCAGCAGTCAAAGATGAAATTTAACATCACTGTGGCTATTTCTGGCTGAATGCATGCCACACACAGCTTCCTCACTTTTCATAAGGTGACCCCAATCACCTCACTCGGCCACACAGCATCTTTGGTAGAACAAAAAACACACAGGAGGCTGACCTTCAAAGCCAAGGAAGAAATATCAAACTTGCCAGGAGCCCTCATCTTCCTCAGAACTACCACCAGCAGACAATACCAGCCACAGCATTATTGTGCTCAGGAAGAAAAACAGTGTCTGGGTTAAGCAACAACAAATACCTTCTCCCACTGCAAACAAAGGAATATGTTCTCTGTTTCACCTTGCTCCAGAAGTGACTGCTGGAGGTCAAAGACACCAGCTTTGTGAAACTCCCAATAAACAAAACAGTTTTCACAGACGTTCAGATGGCAGCACTTTTGCTGCTCCTACATCCTTCACCTATCACCGCAATGAAGAGCAAATACAAGTTACCACAGTCAGCCACTGAGGCAGAAGCAAAGACATCACAGCAAAGAGCAACCTTAGGCATAAGATGCAGGAAGGATTAATCTTCAGACGAAGTGAGTACCTTCTTATTTTTTAGCCAAATTATTACAATGCACAATATCTTTATGCAAAAACCAATGATTAAGCAAAGTACAATAGACTTTAAGGAAGCTTTTAAAAATGTTATTTTTCTGCCACTTCTTGCTTATACAGAAGTTCCCTGAGCTACANCTTATACAGAAGTTCCCTGAGCTACAGGCAAATATATGAGTAGCCAGTATTTAAGCAAGTATTATCAGAGCGGCTGCCTTTGATACCCTCTCAAACTGTAATGTATGCACATCCTTACAGTGTTCAATATTGACTTAAAACAAATTACTACTGCAAGTAAATGTCAAGTCATCTCTAGTAAAATACTGAAAACATACTAAACCTGAAATTCTAAGATGTTGCAGTAGCTTTTGGAGTTACAAGGAAAACATATAATATTGGAAAAAATGCCACTACAAAAGTACTTAAACCAGTATACTTCTGGTGCAGGGTGGCTTCAATGGTTTACATACCTAAGTATACACACAAACTTCTTACATTTATTATGTCTTAGAAAGGAGCCATCCATCAGTTCTACTTGTGGGTAGATTTTTTTAGAAAGCTGTTGAGTCTTCTCTTCTATGCAAGTGTTTCAGTGTTTATCTAGCATTATTAATATTTTCTGTCTTATCTTCAACCTCCATTTGTCTCTTTTCCATTCCTAGCGGTTAAATCTTCTCGTGTTTTGGACTGTTAATGCCTTGCAGCATGGGAAAGTATTCCTCCATCCCCAACACAAAATTTCTCAAATAATCAAAATAAA
The DNA here is from genome assembly GCA_013390105.1 of Tichodroma muraria. Taxonomy (NCBI): domain Eukaryota; kingdom Metazoa; phylum Chordata; class Aves; order Passeriformes; family Sittidae; genus Tichodroma; species Tichodroma muraria. The sequence continues at coordinate 8,767 of WAAG01054600.1, read as the reverse complement.
CTCCAATCCTTCTCCTGGTAAACAATGTTTATTAAGATGGCTTTAATCCCCAATGTCCATGCCTCTACTCTTGGTCACTCTTCCAGATCTCTTCTGAACTGTTTGTCCAATTCTCCCAACCCTGCGGTATGGATACGCAAATGACTGAAGCCAGTGTTTGTAAGAAACACAGATATAACCTTGTGACTGGAATGTGCCAAACTTCAACAGCATAAAACTCATAAGCATAAAACACAAGACTTTTTTTCATCATGACAAAAAAAAATTATTAAATTTAACTGCTGATAGTCCCATTGTTGTTGCTCAACATAACAAATCAACCTTTTCTATTACAACATAAAGCAAATTTGAAGTAGAGCAAATTAAAAGTACTGCCTGTTATTTTCCCTCTCAGAAATAAGCATCACTCCACAGTCCAACAGTACTTTTTCCTAGAAAAGGTTAACCCCTCACTTCACAACACTCAGGAAACTTACAGCATCTACTAAAGAAAGTATTCATTATTTTTTCAGATGGCAAATGAAACTGAGCTCTTCCAGTAAATTCAGCAAAGGGGTTTGCCATTATCATCATTCAGGAAAGAGCAGGGATATTTCTGCATTTTGCTGTTTCACTAGGTAACTGTTGTTTGTTCATCCTCAGGCATCTGACAAATAAGTCTAGCATTTCAAGCAATTTTTACTTCAAGATTCTTCATTAAATTTGAACTGCTTGCATGCCACCACTATGCCATAATTTTATTTGTTCAGATGTTCATCAAAAATACTTGATTGTTTAAATATTTCTTTCAATAAGGATGAGAGGCATGGCACACAAAATTCTAAATTTTGCTCATTCTCCTTGCAATTATAACAATGAAAAATATGAGTTAATATAACTAAGGATACCCCCTCTAAAGAAAAAAGGTGAAGTTTTATTATTTGCTATTACCAGAAAGAAATTTTCTGTACAATTCCAGAACTGTTTTGTAATGTGATATGAAAAGTCCAAAGACCAGTTTGGTCTATTTTCTCACTAAATGGCAGTAATAGATGCAATACCCCTGCAGCCATCCTGCTAATACCACGTAACTCCTCCTGGGGCGTCCACAGAGGTGCAATAGTCCAGGGCTGCTTTCTCTGAGGAGACTGTTGCTAGGGTCTCTCTATTTTGCCAGGCTGTTTATGGACACAAGGACATCCACACAGTAGGAAAAAGAGTGTCAGAACACTTTGGGTATCTACGCCAAACAAAAGTCTCTGAACTTTTGCTGGTCTAGGCAAACTTTCAACCACCAGCCTACCAGTGAAAAACCAGGGCCCATTACTTACACTTCAGTATTTGTAACAGAGTTCATAAAGAAACAATTTTCCTGGCTTCTGAGCAGCTCTTACCAGACCAGACTTACAAGATCTTTTTTTGATAGTTTAATCTTAAATACAGATCAAGCCAAGATTTGAATGAAGAAACTGCAGATGTCACAGTTTGGAGATATGGAATCTGGATCCATAGAGATCACCAGAGAGATATAGGACCAAACGTGTCCTAACATTCATTTCTACTTACATGCACAGACAACACTTGAAGAAACCCTCTGTCCTCCCAACTGCCACCATTCTGCAGACCCAGCCATACACATAAAAGCAAAAACCCCCTCAAGCATCCTAAATGATAGCTTATGTATGGCTCAGTCTTTGGAAAGCAAACAGCCCCTTCAAAAGTCAGAGGAAATACCTTCTCTTCCAGATTCTCAAGATCCTTCATGAGAGTCCTCTCTCTAGTTATCCAACCACAATAGTCTTAAAAAGAGATCACTGAAATATCGTATACCTTTCAACATTAACTTCTGTCGTAAAATAACGTGGCAATTATCCACACCCGGGCACTCGATGCTGCTCTAAGCACTGCAGGTTATGTGTCAAACAGACTGTGCCTACCAATCTGCCAGGAGCCAGCAAATGACTCTGCTCTCCAAAAAGGGACTGCATGAAGCACCCCAGCACGCCTCCCTCCGTCCCTGAGAGCCATGCACAGAGTGCCCTGGTAGGATTTCGCATGGTTTTAAGGCAGAAACCTCCTTTTCTATGGAAGGAGGCTCCAGCTGTAGCCATGGCCACGGTCTTCCCAGCATCTGTCTCAAGCTGTATTGCTTTAAGTATTTCTACTCCCATATTTGCTGTTTTATTGCAGAATAATGATGGTGTACCCAATATGTTTTACTGTTTTGAAGTTATACTTAATCCTAGTGATAAATAATACTGGCTAGCAATTAGAAGCCCTAGCCAAGACTACCAGGGGAAAAAAAAAAAAAAATTATTTACCCAAGTCTAAAATGAGAAATTCCCCAATGTGCTGCACCAAGTGGAGTTAAATAATACTAGTTCCCATCTTTTAGTGTACGTCTACCAGAGGAATATAAGGAAAGACCAGAATTCTGCAGAGAGCAATCATGTTTTGGAAATGCCCCTGCACCACCACAGTCAAGGAGAGAACCAGGAGCTGTGGTTAACAATCAGGAAAGATTCTTCACAAGCCAGGAAAAGACTCCTGCAACCAGACCCCACACTGGGGCTACTGACTGCAAGGAGGTTCTCAAGAAGAAAAGGGGAAAAAAAACGGTGGCGGGGGAGGAAAGAAGGCAGAATGGGATCATCATGAGTTTGGCAAAAATGAAGCTCACCCACTGGGAAGATAGGGGAATATACATGCATAATTTTACATGGATTAAGAGTTTGTGTCAAATCTGTGATGCGCCGTGGTGAATTCTTATACTGCAGTGACTCATTTTGTCTGACAGTTGCTGGGGAATTAAAGCAGTTATTTTTAAAAAATTATATGTCCTGCTTGATGCTTTATACAAATAGCCTCTTAAAAAATTAAAACACAGTCAATGCATTTTTAAGCATAGGAGAGCTATGGTACATTTAGGATTCTGTGTACCATACCACAAATATCCATTCTGAGCTAGGAAGACCAAAAGGAATCTGCTGATATCCCTTCAGAGAAAGTGATCTTTTCGCCATTCCCAATCCAAATCCTGCATCAAAAATTAGTTAATTATCTCTGCTTTTAGACAGCATGAAAACACCTTCCCCCAAGAAAAACTAACCACAAAGGAAAGAGGTGTGCTAAACCTGAATTGCGATACCAAAGGATATTTGGTTTGCCGGAATCAGAATGACTGCATTCCCCTTCTGACGGATTAACAGAGGCAGGTCAACACCCTTCCAGGGAAAGGCAGCACGTTGACTCACAGCCATAGGTGCACACAGGTTTGGCAAGGGGAAGCAGTGCTGGCTCCTGCTCCCTGCTCTGCGCAGCACAGCCGTGCAGACGTACCCTGAAGCTGAAAAGGGCAGCTCCTTGCAGCGTGTGCTCTCCTTAGAAATACTTTTGCTTATTCCCTGCTTTGCCTATAAAACTGACACCCCCTTGGCAACTTTCACACATCCTTGGGAAAAGTGTTTCGAGTATGTCAGTTGTGTAACACGGTAAAGATCACCGGAGTGATCTATTAAGTGTAACCCTTGGGTATCAATGCTGCTCAACATCAGCTGGCAATAAAGGTATATTTACAGCATGCCTTCAGGACAGCTGTTCTGGGAACATCCTGGAGATTTGCATAGTCTGTTTTACAAGGCATTACCATGTACTTCTACTGAAGGAGTGGCAGAGAATTCTTTTGACACCCATTAAAAGCCCTTAACTCCAAATAGCACAGTAAAGGAGGCAAATAAAAAAAATATTTAAAATAAAAGAAGAAATCCTTCAAATTCTAGTGCCTTAAAATACAAATGGTTAACTCATGAATGGATTGAACCTGTTTTTAAAATAATCAAGTTATTGTCCCTCTCCAACTTGAGAACCATCAGAGAAACAAAATAGCTGCTGAGAGGACCTTCATCTTACAAAAAAAGGTTTCTGTTGACAGTGCTCTTGATTTTATCATCATTTCCACGATATATTTCCAGTATATTTTCTTAAAGCCATAGTCTTCCATGTAACTTACATGAAAATTTCAGCTTTATGTATTTTGAGTAAATTAGTCCTCTCTCTGCCAGAAAAAAATAACTGAAAACATGAGCCAACTGCATCCTAACAGCTCAAATAACAACAAGAAGCAAATGTGAGTGTTGAATTTCTTAGTTCATTTCTCACCTAAACTCAGGAAGTATTAACACCCTGTCATTGCACAGGTGATACTCACTTTCTAAGCAGAGCACTATCTCTCAAGGAGTGAATTAAAAGGATGATTCTGTGTCCCAAATCACAGCGGTGTGCTAGTTATTGAAATTTTCACACTTTAAAACCTCTCTGCGAGTGAAGTCAGTTGGCAAATGCTAGGGAGAAGTAATAACAAGAGGAGTTAACTACACATCTCTGGTCTCAACCCAGCAACTACAAGCAGACAACAAAAGACATAACTTAGACCTAATAAAATAATAAACCTGGCCAGAAAGTGACTCAATCAACCCAAGCAATATTACCAAATATAATTGAGCCAGTCAATACAATGAAAGCAGATGACCAAATTAATTAGGTGACTGCATGTCCAGTGCATTTGGGAATAAGTAATCACTTATTAAAGATCTGCTAAGACTTTTTTTGAAAGTGCTCTTTGGACAAAAGTCGTTTGTTTGTTTGTTTCAAAAAAAGAAACCTGCTATGTCTCACATGCTTAAAATGCAAGAGGACTGGAAGCACAGTATGGAATACAGGGAGAATAGTTTCTGAACAGGATGGTTTTCACATTTTCCATGTGGTGTCTGTGGTTCTTTAAGCGCTCCTGCTATGTCATCTGACACTTGGACAAAATACTGGAAGAAATATAGAGCATCTTTGCCCAATTAATTTTGGTTCACAAAATAATTGGAAGGGCAATTTAACCTTGTATAACCTTAAACTGAGGGCAAAATGAGAAAAGGGGGAGGGGGCATTTTTTTAATTCTTAAGTGTTTTTAAGAATGAAGGGGTTGTAGAATGACCCTTTTTTTTTTAATAAGACAGCACATTTCAGACTTCTGGTTTTATTTAATCAGTTCTTCAGTTAACAACCCCCAAGCTATTCTAAAAAACAGGATGATTCATCTATTTCCACCCAGTACAATTTTATACATCGTTAGAAAACTAAAACCTCGTAAAATCCTAAGCAGCCCTGAAGAACAGCTACTGCAGAGTGACATGTTGATTGCATCAGCCTAGAAGGGCTACTACTGAGCAATGCAAGCTTTAGTAGCTCAGGGAAACTACCAGAGTGCCAAAGAACATGCACACAACATCCTAGTATCAAGCATGTTCACTAAAACACAGCGTAACAAATGTCTCCAGAATATCTGGAATCAAGGATGATTCCACAACTTCTAATATTTAAAAAATTTCAAGTGCCACTGTGCCCTGAGAAATATAAAGCAATATCCCCTTTCCAAAATGAAAACACCAACAAGAAGTGTACTGTTGATGCCTTAGGCTGAATATAACACTACATGCCACCGTATCACTGTGAACATCATTCTCAACACTCTTCAGAGTGCCAGGCTACCCCCAGCACTCACTCCTCGTGTGGGGCAGGCACAGACACAGAGGAACCTGCTAAGCACTTCTGAGTCTGGCTGATCTTTGCCTTCCACACCATACTAACAAAACTAACAAAATCTAAAATGGTTATTCTCATTTGCATCTATAGTACCTTTTAAATAGCTATGTTTAAACCAAAAAAAGCCCATTCAGACCACAGCAAAAGGGAGGTGGAAGGCATGTGGCTTGCCCACAGTAGCCAACAGGTTAGGACTGTCACAGAGACAAACTTCACAGAACACCATTAAATGCCTTCCGACCTTCCTTCTCCCTTTCAACAAACAAGCAGTGCACAACTACTAAAAAAAAGAAAAAACAAAAGGCACTTTGCTCTATGGTCCACAAAGCATGTGCTATCTGCCCAGCAGGCACTTCCTGAGGCTCTCCTGCCACATCTCTGCTGCCAGTGAGGGTATGCAGAGGACACACCTGAACAAGGAACTCAGGATTTGGCTACACTGGGTGGGGAAAATACCACGGCCGAACTGAAATGTGTGATGATGACTACCAGTGAAGACTGTGACTGCAACACCTGCACAGTGCCCGCTGTGCTAGTGGCACAGTAACCAGGTCTGGGCACAGGGACACCAGCTATTCTATGCTCAGTTTCGAGATGCACTGCATGGGTAGGACCCACGCTAACACACTTCCTAGAGCTAGGAAGAAGACAGCTTTAGCTCACAGCTGAGGAAAAACCACGCAATAATCCTGCTGGTGCTCCTCTCTTCCCCACAAAGCAGCAGTTCTCTTTCAGAAACTGCTCCTAAAGCTGCACTGTCCATAGCAAGTTTTGGCACAGAGAACCACATGGCTTGGGTACAGGCAGCAGCTCTAAGACCTACAGTGCCCAGAAATAAAAAACTCACACTCAAACAATACAACAAATACAATGTTTCAGAAATGCAGCACTTGAAAAAATATCTCCCTACCAAGTCTGACTTGGAAATGCACTTTAAAAAGGGGCATAAATTACAATAGTCACTGCTCCCAATATCATCAATGAGACCCAAACACATAAAAGCATGCAGTTGCCTATTGCTTCCAAAAGTCTCCTGCTTCTCAAAGGCAGCAGAGACACGCTAACACATCATGAGCAGATCACATTAAAACCTCAATCATGTGAACTTTTCTGCACTTGCGTAAGCGTATCGCAGTGAATGAAGGCAATAGACTGGCTCATCATGGCCAAGCGAAGCACAAGCATAAGGTACTGCATGTTCAGGGTGTAAAGAGACACAGAGTTGCCTTGAAAACCATTTAACTCAGAAGTAGCATGGCCAGAGTATGAGCAGACTTCTACAGCACAATATAACTGTACAAATTACTGATCCCACTCTCTGTAGGGACTAATTTTGGGACCAGGCCAGGAGTTGCAACATGCCTAAAGGTAGGAGCTTTAAGCAGTAAATTACTTCATTTTCTCAGGCACTGAACACTGTCATGTACTTGACTAAGAACACAAGAGCAGCCTGGGGGAAGACACTGAAAATGTGATATTGCCTGCTCTTTACCTGCCTCCCAATTCCAACTGATCCTCATTTAGGCTGCCACAGTCAGAACACATGAGCCACCCCATCTGCTGGGTGTAACGCCAGTGGCACATAAAGAAAGATACTGTCAGTGGCCTAAACTCATTCCAGATCTAGCTGCAGGAAGTTACAGCAGTGCAGATATAGATGCCCAATTTCAAACCATATTCCACTTCCTCAGAGCTTTCTTGGAATATGCTTACAGCAACAGAAACTGCACTGTAAAACTGTATTACAACTTTGGTACACTGCATTAGCATATTTATTGAAGGTCTATGCCAGTTTGATTTCAGGTTTTTTGTAAGCATTTACTAACAGATGTTTTAATTAGTATCTCATTGGTGTGTAGACAATGATGTGACACACACCAAGAAGCATTTTCTGCATAAAGCAGCAGCCTTACACGTTCCATGATACAAACAGCTCTTCCCAGCCTCACTACCAAAGACAAGAGCCCGTGGACTGGCAGTGCATCACAGAAAGGCAATACTGCATTTAACTCCTCTTACTTCAAGTTTTCAGGGCATCAGGGAGGGGGACGCACAGAAATGAGAGCCACAAGCAATCTCAGTAGCTCATTCTCTTCACCCTCAAAGCGTTAAAAGGAAAATACAATGTCAACATCAGCTCCTCCCTGCTGATGAAACTGGCTCCAGCGCATTTTACTTTCTGGCTTGGAGCCCTTACAAACCGTTACAAAAAGACAGAAGACAGACAGACAGCTCAATATATTGACCACTTCCAATAACTAACTTGGGACACGCTGGGTCATTTATCCTTTCTATGAATTGCTGTAGCCTCTTGGTGGTGATCGAACCCTGGTATTTGGGGCGCATTATTTAAAAAAAAAAAAAAAAAAAAGAGGGGGCAGCTAATAGCAGATTTGCGTTTCAGAAAAGAGCCAACGCGAGCATCAGTACATATGAATACTGCTCTGTTCCTCCGGGAGACACCGATTACATCTGATACACTAAATCCGTCTCCACGACTCCGGCCGCTCAGTGCCCATCAGCGAGGACGCTGACAGGCACTCCTCGCTGCCTGCCTGTCGCTCCTACCCCGGCGCTGACACACATGGAAGCGGGGAGCGGGAGCCGGGCTGAGAAGCGGAGGGCGGGCTGGGGCTCCTGCTCATCCTCCGTGCCACGGCAACAGCTCGGGCTGCGTGCGCGCCTTCCCAGCCCGGGGACCGGCGGAGCATCACAACCAACCGCGCCAAGAAGCCACCACAAGCTATCAATTACACATTAAAAAAAAAATAAAATAAAATCCCGCAATTAAATATATATATATCGTTTCGTCTGAGTGACCTGACTGGTATCGTCCACAACGACCTTATCGGGCGGTGTTTTGTTGCAGCCGACACACACACGCTGCGTGGACTCCGTGGGAGTCTCTCGATGCGGCCACCGAGGGGTCTGGCACGCAGGTACACGGCACGTTTCCGTGAAGCCACGTTTCCCTGGCAGGGCAGGAGCCCCTCCAAGCCATCCCCACGGATTTTTCCAGCTCCCGCCCCACCGCGTGCGCGGGCAAGCCCCGTCGCCAGAGCTCCCCTGCCGCCCCCGCCCGCGCCGCGGCGGACCGCGGGGGGCTCGCAGGTAGAACAAAACCCCCGCGCCGGGGTCCCCCGCCAGCGGCGGGGGCCGTCAGGGGAGCCCCCCGGGCGCCATCGGGCCGGGGCC
>WAAG01054595.1:2856-35555 GCA_013390105.1 Tichodroma muraria | reverse complement strand
GAATAGTAACCAAGCACTCTAGCTAGCCTTGTTATACAGTGAATACCTGGACAGTTTTGCTATCAAACAAAACACAAATGGAATGAAAATTGTAAAAGACACCTGGCCAAAGGCCAAAATCTGTCGTTCTTTCACATGATGGTGCAGCAGAGAATACTAACAGCATGTTATTTGGAACATGATATTTTTCTATCCTTTATCGCAATTCACTTGAAAGCTCGGAGTAATTTTAGTGTAATCCATCATTTATCTGAAGATAAGACCAAAAATTATTAGACCAGCAATTTTATTTCATATATGCTTTGTCTCAAACAATCACAGCTGTTAGGACTTACAGTCAAGATAACCTCTCTTCATTTGTTTGTTACAGCTGAGGTAAAAAAAAAATGTTAAGTATGAGTATCATAAATCCCCTTGTTTGTCAAATTTGTTAAATGCCCCAAAATGTTCCAAAGTGACAAAGATTCTTAGAGGGTACATCTGGCAATTTTAGGGTTTTTTTGTTCTCTTTTGTTGGCAAAGGATACATTTTAGAAAATGGTACAGAACATGGAATGAGTGCTCTGAGAAGAATGACTGTCTGTTGGTGAAAGTGATGAGACAAATTAAGAGACAAATTTGTTGATGGAAAGGGAATGGAAAGAAATACTGTCATTAGCAAAAGATTACTGACTTGCTCTTCACTGCAAGGGTGTTTGGGATCAGAAGGAAGAGACAGAAAATGATACTGTGATTGGTAACTTTCTTACATACAGCCACAATTGCACTGAAATAGTTCTACTGGAGCCTTTCTGTTCTTCAGGCTGCAGTGTTTCAGCTTCACGAATGAGCTCTGTTCCTCTTGAAACTCAAAGCGTACATTAGGTCGACACCTACTCAAACTCTCCAGTGCATTTGAACTCGCCTTGTGCTTACATGCAAAATGTTTAACTTTTATGCAAAGTTAATTCAATGTAGGTGAGGTTCAACGCTTAGCAATAGCAACCTCTTTATTTCTGTTGGTGTTGTGGAAACTAACCCTACTTTAGTGAAAAGAATGATGTAATTTTTCTATTTCCCTCTCTCTTCAAAACTGATCCACATTCTTTACTGTTTTCAGAATTCCATGAGATTTCTAAAAATGTTTCTTTGTAACATTCTGCCATTTTACCTTCTCAAACCTGATCCTAAAATGCAGAGGCTGACTTCTGAAAAACACCATAGTCACCTTTAGGACTAACTGTCCAAAAATGTGAACTGCCATCCAAGAGTACTGAAAAATTCCTAAATAATTTTTGAGAAGAACGCATGGTAAAACACAACATCTGTGTCACTGCATTTCTGATGAAATTGTTGTACAGCTGAGAGCAGGGGGAACAAACAGCAGCAGTAAACTAGATAAGGCTTGAAAACTGAGCCAAGATTACTCAAAGGCTAGAGATTTAACTGAACATGCAATAGAGCCTACAAGACAAGCAGGCTGCTGTGGGCCTGTAGTGGCCAGGCTGTACCTTCACCCTCCCTCCCAGCTGTGAGCTCCCAATCTCACCATGCTTGCAACTCTGAAAAGATTCTAAGTTTATGCTTCTCCTTTTGGAGAGAGATGATGGTTTCTGTGCTGCCAGCATTACTATGAGAAATAGGTGAGGGGAATACTTTGCTGTCCACCACCCTTCTTGACTTGGCCATTTGTCCTCTTTTTATCATGTATTCAATATAAAGCCCAAGCAGATCTATTTGTCTGCCAATGAATCTTGATAACCCATCTCCCCAGCTCAACTTTAGATACAATATATCCAAATTCAATTTTTAGTTGATCTTTCCTTTCATTGAGTTAGTCTCCTTGAAGACAACCATTAAACTCAGCTTAAAAAATGCACAATATTAACCCTGTAATGTAAGTCAGATGTAGTATTTGATTAAAGTAATGCATAAATATTCATGTTCTGTATCCACATCAAGACAAACATTACCTTTATGAAGTCACCAAGGCAGAATGGGATACTTGAGGTGCAGAGAACATGCCAACAACTCAAACAATTGCATACTTCTTAGAGTGTGATTAAGACCCCTAACGTTTGGGCAGCAATAGCTACTGGTGAGCTTATGAATACTACTGGTATGAATACACTACTAACTTCTGGAACAGAAGTTCCAGAGAAAAAAGAGAGGTAGTGAGCAAATAGGAATAATTTGTGACTACTTAAAATGGTTTAAACTAATACTATGCCTTTGCATAAACATGATTTTACCTAGGACAGTGTAATGAGAGTTTGTAATTTATGTAACTTTACCATATTAATTACTGTGCTCAACAAGTAGGCAGTGCCAGAGAAAAAAACTACCTAAATATGCTCCTTTAATGAACATGGAGGATAAAATTACTATAGAGAAGAAAACTTAGGAGTAGAAAAATGGAGTCAGTGCCCATTATCCAAAATAGAATCTTTTCTTTTAAATGGGCATTAACTCTGACACTTATTTCCATGTCAGTCCATACGTTTCTAGAAAGTGTCAATAAATTACCATGTTTGCATTCTGCATCTGTTTTTATAGTATAACAAAGAGTGAAATTAAATATATTTTCCAATATTTAATGCAATTAAAGATAATATTATTCAGGAAACGCAAATACCATCATTCATTTTCTTGTTCGAAGAAGACTGTAAAATGCAGGTTGTTGAGCTGTTATATTTGAAAGTTAAAGGCAGTACTCTCCTCATTTCTGCAGTGCTGTGGGTACTGACACTTCAGGCTGGTATTTGCTGCCTTTTAAACCAGTGACTTCTAGCTGCAGTTTGCCGATGTTGTCCAGCCCCAGAAGACACTCTTTCAAAGCAGGAAGGCAGGACAACTTACACCATAGAAAATGAGCACACTTCTGCTCTTCCCCAGTGCAAAAACTATCTTTGTTTCCATCTATTACTATGACAAAAGTAAGGGGAGAATGAAACCAGCTATATTCAAATCTAATGATAAATGTGACTTCTCTCAATTGTACAGGGCCACTTTGCTTTCTCAGTTCAACAACATAAATTAGGAGGCACACAATAATAACTAATTTTTCTCTGCTATGTAGTTTTCAAGTTGAGAAGAGGAAAAGTGTGCAGAAATACTATGTTCCTGCTGCAAAGGCATATATTTTAAACTTAATATATGAGCAGAAGCTGAATTTGTAGGCACTTAATATTTCTGAAAGATGCTGTAATTTAAAAGATTATGGAGGCAACAAGCAAAAAGGACTTGCCATAGTCAGGAGTATGAAACATTTGTCTGACACTGAAACAGACCTAAAAAAGCCTTTTCTACATCATCACGGTAATTACCTGCTTCAGGCCATACTTAATCCTCCTATTCAGACAAAAATCTAATCATGTTAGTGCTGTGGGTTCATGCAAGTGACAAGAGAAGAGGCTTTCCTATACAAAAAATCCCTCTTTATACCCTCACCCTGGGATTTTACTGAGACAATTTACTACCTTGTCCCATGCTATGCAGCACAACACTTTTCAAATGAGTGCTGCTACTTTTGGAAATGATGGAAATTTACAGTGAACTGTAGCATGCTCTGGGCAGAATCCTGCTGTCCCTTATTGCCATACATCTCATTAATTCTAGGGGTTTTGCAGAAATATAGAAAGAGGTGTAACTGAATACTGCAATTTTACTGCTTGTACACATCATGACCTGTCTGACTTAGTTACTGATACACAAGTTGACTTAGAAGAATATAGGGCTTGTACTTTTAAGTAACTGGTAACATTAAGTGTTTAGATGCATGGAGAGGGGAAGAACAGTAAATATATTACAGGACTGTTACAGGACTGAATATATTACTTCATCTGAACTTGTTGAAGAACTCTAGTCCAGTGTGAGTCCAAGAGAAGTTTAGAAACTGGCCAGGGGAAAAAAAAGGCAGGGAGGCATTTTAACTCTACTAACTAAAATTAATCTCTGGTTGTAGATCACTCCAATTCTTGCTCTGTAGAAAAAGGATAGATCTGGTTATGGAGAGCGTGCACTACAAAATTCTGATTAAACCAATACTTGCTGCTAACTGGTGGAAGTTGCATTGCCTGTCAGAATGAGAAACTGAACTGTTAGAACAACTCCCAGAAATCATGAGCATCACTCCTCGTGTTTGATTAATTTCTATCGTGAGCTTAGCACAGCGATAAAAATTTAGTTGTTCATCTGATCCTGAGCAGAGATGACAGGGCTGCGTCTTGCAGGATGTTGGGATGAGCCTTGATGGAGCAGTGGAGTCACCACTCTGAGCGCAGTCTCCTGCCAAAGGGCGCCCTTGCTTTCTCTTCAAACTGTGGACAAGACTCGAGGGCTCATAAGCAGCAGGGGTGGGAGTCTGTGGGGCACTTAGTCCTCTCTAAAATAATTATGTGGAGTAGGCTTAGCGAGCGGGCCTCGCAAGGGCAAGCCAGAGCACAGGGGATTAAGTGGCCGCGCCTCGTCCAGGACTGAGCCTTCCTGTGCCAGCTCCGCCTAAGCCAAGTATAAATTCCGTACGAGGCTGTGCCGCGCTCACAAACGCTCTGGTTGCCCCTGGCCGAAGGTGCCCGGCCGGGATGCGCTTACCTGGGTCCGGGCGGGGGTGGCTGAGCCCCGGCAGCGCTCTGAGCGCGCCGGGCTGGGCCGGGCCGGGCCGGGTTGGGTTGAGCTCCGGGCGCGCTCCTTGCCGGCCGCTCCGCTCCTCCCGCTCCGTGCGCGGCCCCTCCGTTTATAGCGAGGGGCGTTGCGGCACAGCCCAGCTCGCCCGCTGCCTCTCCCCACCCATCTCCCGGGACGGACCCCGCTGACCCGGCTCCCTCCCACTTCCCCTCCTTCCCCGCCCGCCGCGGCTGCGGGGCCGGCGGCAGCGCCGGGTGCCCGCGGGGTGCCGGGCGGGACAGGGGAGCTGGCGCTGGGCAGCGCGGGGCAGAGCCAGCGCCGGGGAGTTGGGATCGCTGCGGGAGGGCGGCCGCCAGCGCAGCGCAGGCTGCGGGGACGGGGCGAGGGATGCGCGGGAGGGGTCCCGTCCTCGCCTTTGCCTCCAGCTTTCAGTGGCAGGGGTCGCGAGTGATGTACAAACATTTCCAGTTTCTCTAGGACTCCTCTGGACCGCCAGTGAGCACAACCGAAATGTTCTGATCGTCGCTAATGAAGTTAAATGTATAATTGCCATAATAAATCCGGCAAGCTTTATTTTCTGGGAGTGGAGGAGAGCAGAAACAGAGGAAACCCCCTTGAAATACATGTTCTAGGGGGGCTTTTCATGTCACGAATCACTCATTTAAAGAATGGATTTTGTATATGAGGGATTTTGCTTATTTGTGTGTCTCTTGATCTGCTAAACAGGACAGGGAGCAACTTTTCAGGCAGAATTTGTGACACTGTCATGCTCATCAAGGACAGGATTTCAGAAGTTATGTTTCATTTCAGGGCCATCACACCATAGTCACGGACAGAGCTAAAGCTTCCAATGGGAGCTGCACAACTGTCGATTACTTGCTTATCTTTTTATATAACTAGTGTGCCTTTGAAGACGCTCTTAAGAAAGACATGATCTAGGATGGCAGTATCCTTCAAAGGTTGGCAGTATAACTATTGTGGCTAAGAATAATTATAGTCTATTTAGTCATAGTGGTAGGAGAGGCAAATTGAGAGGGAACATTTGGATTCTGCAGTGATAACAACTAGTTTTTCAGTATCTGCATGTGAACAATCAGTAAGGTCTTGTCTGGCTATAATTTATTTTTGAAAATCTGTTAGCTAAATCAGAGGTTCAGACAGAAATGCAGAACTGCAGCACATTGCATAAATACAATTGCTCCAGGCTGTGTCTGATGGGCCATGAGTATGTTACATGGAAGCGCTAATTCACCTGTGACATCATCCTTTGCCCTGATATTATTTATGTCGTGACAAGAAAAATCATCTGCATTTTCATCAGAACAGCAGCCAGGACTGAAGCAGTGCAGCATGCTGCCTTCCTGCCACTTGGGGAGTTTGTAATTGGCTTCCTCTCTAAAGAGATCGTGCTGAGAGATCTTCTAACGATGAACCATGTGCATGTTCACAGATTTATCATGACAGGGACTAGAAACCACTTGCTATAAGTACTATTCAGGCCTGTACAACACCTAAAGCTGGCTACAGCAGTGGGCTGTGTTATCCCCATTTATGTTGGTTTTATTGCATGGAGCTCTTGACATGTGGAACATATTTTTTCTATCCAAACCATTCTTTGTACTTGGGTGACTGATTCCCAAACTCTACTGGGTAACAATGCATTTGGAAGCTATTGCCCACTTCTGCCTCAGTGTGTTCTGTGGTAGAACCTGCTGGGTGGAGCTGGTGGGCAGGAGATGTCCCTAAGGTGACATTTGCAGGGCTTTCAGTTCTCACAGAGCTGAAGGAGCTGAAACCAAATCCCAGTGCCACTATCAAACACTGGCTCCTTACAATGCCTCTGTATGTGTGAATCACTGCCTAGGATCAGTTGTGCCCTTTATTGAATTCCATTATCTCTTCTCTTCAGGAAAGGATGAAGAAAGTAGATAGTATAACTGTATTTTAAACTAGAAAAAAATGAAAAAAATCACAACAACTTCTTTTTCAATTTGATTCTTTCTTAAAAGATGCATGTAAAATTAAATTTGGGTCTGCATCTCTCTGCTGAGTTCAGTCCATCTTGAAGAGATGCAGAGAAATGTAAGAGAGAGATGTAATTTAATGTAATTTTGGGAAAATCTCTTCACTTCCAGCAGTTTTGTGTCTGGAACCCCAATAACAGAATTGTAACATGATGAGCACTGCAACATGCACTTGCTATAGAAGTGTGATTTACAGGAACATCCAGTGAATAATAGACTTGATGACTAGAATTCTGTTTTCATTGAGCTGCTGTAAATAAAGAGGCTTCTTCCCACCAGAATTGATTGAGGTGTCTGTAATGTGGAAAGGGTTTCAGGGAGCAAGTTTCATTCTATTGCTTGTGTTAGAGCAAAGAGCTGTCGTTAAGGTGACTGGACTGGGCAATTTGATTGCTATGAAATCAAATAAATAGCTCTTCTAGTAGCAATATTTATTAAAATCACTAGGGTCTATTGAGAATAAATAGTTTTAAACAAATTCTTTATTGGGAACTCAAAATTACATTACCTTTAAACCCTTTTTTTTTTTGTAATATGTTTGGAATGATTCACATCTGAGCATTTTGGCTCTACTATTTTTACGTTTTCAAAATATTTTATTCTTTTTGCTGAAACAAAAAGTACAAAGTTATTTTCTTTGTTGAAAACTGATGGTTCTTAGATCCCCTGCTTCTGCATGTCAAGAGCCAGGCTTGAGGAAAATACCAGAGGTTGTGAGATTTGTGGCATTCTGGTTCTCTTCATTGTATCGTTTTGTATTGGTTTCTGATATATTTTCCCACTGTTGATTCTTTGAAGAAATAGACTGCACTGTTACACATAAAATGTATCTGTGCATTTGCTTAGAAGCAAATGAGTAATTCAGATGTAGAATTACTCGAAGCCTGGATATGTCCTGGTAGCCATCTGATGTGAGTAAAGCTGGTGATTTTCCTGAAGATAAGACAATTTTCAAAAGTTACTTTTTAAGAACACCTCTTGTCAAAATACTCTCCTGCTGCCATAAGGAGTATTTCAGTTCTATACTGTTTATATGTCCCTAAATGTTTTCTGATAAAAGGGACCTAGAATTGACCCCAGGCCAATACATCCGTGATTTAGAATTTTTTATCCACTTTTGTCTATGATGAACTGTGTTTTCGGAGTGTCTTCCCCTCTATCAGGTCTACTAAAAATGAAAGTTACTGGGAAATATTAAGGAAAGAAAATTTTGAAAAAAAGATACATTGTTATTCTGTCTCTCTCTAGATCCCAAACCTTTTCAGCTGCAGAAAAAATATTGTCTTCTGCTGTAGGAATAAGAATGCATATTACTGTTGTCATCCACTTGCTATGTGAGACCAGAACATTCTGCTTGGCCAGCAGAGTAATCTGTGTTTGTGTGTGTGAGAGGAGAAGAGAGCAGGAGAGGGTGGAATGTTGTTTGGGACAAGCGAGGGAGGTTATTTGCAGACTTTTGAGCAGCAGTGGTGCTAATATCCACAAAGTCTGCCTCTCCAGAGTGATGGAAATTTACATTATTATTTTTTTCTGATGAGGTCTGTGGACAATTAAGATATTTAATCTCTTTCCAGGAAGCTATATGCTTTAGCTTCTAGTCTTCCTCAGCTGGTATGCTTTAATTGCATCCCTTATAATCATCATAGCATACAGCAAAAGGGGAAGCTGGAAAATATGAAGATTCTAAGGAAGCCAATGTTTCAAGTTTCAGCATTTCCATAACACTTCGAAGTTTAACTGGTTTGATTCTGATAGATAAATACTAGATTTTTTTGTTTGGCTTCTACTGTGTAAGAAGCTGAACTGAATGAGAGGAGATATGTCCTCTTCTTCTGAAGACTTTCTAGGATTTTTCAAACAAATTAACTTAATGTCATGAACTCTTAAGTCTTTAAAAGAAGAGGCTGTATTTGCTGCACATGTGCTACTCCATCTGCATAGTCACAGACTTCAGGACTGGCAGCTCCAAAAAAGCAAATGCGTCTCTTTCTGTGTAGGCAAAATCTGTGTCCAAACTGGATGCAAAATAGACCCTGTCTTGCTGGACTCATTGTTCAGTTTAATATTAAAGTAGGCAGCAGTAAGGTTTCTTTTAACTACATGATGCGTTTCCTTCTTGTGTATCCTTCCTTTTCTTTACCTTCCTCATTTCTCTGTTGTACTTCTGTCAAAAACCTGCTGTTTTTCAAATGAAAGAAGGGCCTTCTTGGTAAAGAACCTTTTACTCTGCTCATGATGCCTTTCACCTGACTGGAGCAGGGAGAGCCTGCTCTCTTTGAATACCTCCAAGAAATGTCAGGCTGGAGTAAAAGTCTACCACTTGTAAGCAGGTATTTGAGGTCCTTTATTCATCAAACATGTTGCTGTGCTTTTGAAAATCAGCCCTTTTCCCTCAGAACTTATATGCTTCACTTTTTAATAGTTTTGTTTTATCCCAGACACAGATACCAATTAACTTGGGTTTGTCATTTAAATCTGGCCTGTGAATCTTCACCCCTGCTCCATGATCATGGCCATGTTCTTTCTGGGAACTGACAACAAAATGTTATATTTAAAATGTGTTTTCTAAAATGATGCATGCCATTAAATATAGTGTTACATAGATTCAAACAGATTATTTTTATGAAATTCAGCACAGGACAGTGAACACTGGATGTGGTCGTGATCCAGAGTCTGTGAAGTTTGGCTCCCATTTCTAGCACCGACAGTCATGTCTGTTTGAGATTCAGCTCTGATCTCTACACAGTGCCAAACGAATATCATTACTTATGTTTCAGGTTTTAGGAAAGCAGAATTTGAAACAACAAATTATTCCTTTGAAAGGGATCACGTTTAAATTCCTTAGAGCTGGAAGCAGTGATGATGACAGTGAAGTACATTTGGACAGGTCAAATGTGCCTGTGATTTGTTGTGGATGTGATTTGTTCTCAATATGTGATGCTGCATGTGAACTGAGTGCTGTTAGTGGGGAACACATTGCCACCCTTCATTTACCCTTCTTTTGAGTAAATCCAGCTCAGCTGAAGCAACTTTTATGTAAAAACTATATTCGGGTTAGAATGGAGTTAAAATTTGAAAGGAACATATTAAATACGGAAATAGAGAAATCTAAATTATAAAATTTGTGACTGTTTCTTATGTGGCTTTTTTACTGTGCAGCAGAAAAGGATAGTTTAGGCACTTCCTCTTGGCATGTTAATGATGCAAGAACTATCCCATTTAATAGGTCAAAAGAACTATCCCATTTAATTTTTAACTGATCATAAAATTATCAGTTTCTGGGAAAGGCTGCAGTTATGGTAAAGCAAGATGTTTGCATTAGTCACCTTTGAAAATGGGTGTAGACTAATGTGTAATTAGTAATTTTTGAAATGTCTTTTCTCAAAACAACAGACAAGACTTCCTATTGTGGTAAATTGAAATACCATATGTATTCATAAACCCACATTTATACTTTGGAACAAGAAGAGAAACATAAATTGGTGTTTGAGCTGGCTTCTACTTCTTGTTGGCCCTAATAATTGTGATTAAAATTTGATGGAGAGTGTATAGTGCTATCAATGATAATTATTATGTGAAAAACTCTTCTCCAGCTTAATCATGGAAAGATTTAGGAGTCAGTTTTTACTTTTGGAATTCTGTAAATTTACCAAGAATTACAGCTAGAAGAACCTCCTGACACTATTTATTGTGTTCTTTGAGCTAAACAGAAGTGCATATAAATGGGTTTTCCTATCTCTGCAGATTGTTTGGAGAAAACACTGTTTTCTAGTTAGCAGGGAGTTTTGATGTTTCTGAAAAAGAAATGTAACCAACAGGAGAGTAAAAGATGGTGTTTTTAACACAGAGTTACTGAGCAGCATCTTTTGGTTCTCTACACAAAAACATAATTTCTACCCCTCCTCATCAGAGCAGTTCAGAGTGGCAATGGTAATTATTGGAACTATGGCTGAACACCCAGTGGTTCCAGGCACATATTGCTCATCAACCCAGCCCTGCCCGATTCCTGTGGTATGAACAGACAGTGCAGAAGTATTATCATCACCTTACAGGGGAATTAGGCTGTTTAATCATGCAGTAACTTGATGGAGATCCTCAGAATACTCATGGCAGAGTGAAAATTCTGAGTGAAAACACTTACTCCCTCAGCTCCAGAGCAGTGGTATTTGCAAAGCATTGTGGTCTGAGAATCAGCACTTTCTAATCAAATTATTATAAACAGAGTAAGATAAAAAGCAGCTAAGTTCCAATAATCACCAGGCTGATAATATTAAAAACAGGTGCAAGCATTGGATTCCAATATGGATTAGTATCTGATCTACTGGAGATGTAACTCTTCCTTGAAAATCTGTTATTTCAGTCAAAAGTTAATCAAAGTGCCCAGTGTGCTGCTGAAAAGGTGTGTGTGATCTGCTTGACTTTTTATTGTCATATGTCACTACTCACACCTCTGGACGGACTAAGTACAATATCCTGGCAGAGGAAAAACTGGAGGCAATTAATACCTAATGCAAACATGAATAAATAGCTAGAAGATGGGAGGTACTATTTTTCAGGAATTCCTCACATTTCAACATATGTGTTTGTCCTGAACTGGAGCAAATAGTTGGCCTCTATTGTGAAAAGTTTGGAAAAGACAGGCCTAGGGTTGATTTGCAAGGTGATAATTTAAATCTTATCCATGTTGCGGTAAATGCAATATATGATTATGTGTTTATATATGCTATGTTATTAGGACACCACGAAAACTAGGGAATAATTTATAAAGACATAACATGATTGAAGCAACTTACCTGATCAGAATGATTCTATCATTGTATAGACAAAATAAATGAGAATTTCTCTTTCAGTGTTTCTGTGGATGTGAAATATTTGTTTAAAAAGATGATGGCTGGCATTAAAATATGAACTTTTAATAATCACCTTGGATCTATAACACTGCTTCTGAAGGTTTTTTTTTTTTTACTTTCCTGACTCCTATGAATAGCTTAACAAGTATCTATGCTCTATCACCATCTGAAATACAAAAGCCAAGTTCCCAGTATGTAAGACTGGTGTTTATAATTTTCTTCCAAATCTGTGAATCTAGATCAGTTTGCAATTTTCAGACACTCCACCAGTTTGGAGTGTTTGCATTGGAACCAGAACTTTGATTTTGATCCAAATTTCATAGCATAAAATCCACCAGAGATTCACAGTTTCACACATGGAGCGTGCTTTTGGAAGTCCCTCCACTGTGGAGCTGGCAGAGCTCCTGAGTGAATAGGCTGTGGCAGGAGCTGCCAGCTCTGTACTGGCCCGCACAGGAGCTCCCCATGCACCTGCCAGAGCTCTGGGTTGCTGTGACTGGGTGAAATGACACTGCTGGCTGTCCTTTTTCTCTCTGCCCCTCCACATGTCACAGAGGGTGGAGGGCTGAGAGAAATTTTGGGACTGCGTAAGAAATGTGAGGAAAGCCGCTGGGGCAGAGGGTGGGGATGAAACTAATTAGTGGTGCTAACTGCCTGATTGGAGTTGTTGTCTTTCAAGAATAATGAATGTCTTGAAGACCTAGTTACTTGTGCTAATTTTGGTTTTTAATGGTGCTGAAGACTTCTCTCCATGATTGCATATGATTTAGCAGTCTAATTTTGGTGGCTGCTTTTTTTTGTTTAAATTTTGGCCAGCCCATGCTGTCATCCCTACTTGTAAGCCATTATCTCAGTGCTCTCAGACAGCCTGGCCAGGCCAGGGTGTGCCTTTGGCACTCTGGTTTCATGGCTTTCAGATGTTATCTGTTTTCGCTGCACGTTTTGGGGGCTGAATTGTTTATCCAGACATTGGCTGTTTTTCAAAAAAGTAAAAGTAGTTCCTAGGCAACCTTAATGAACGGTAAGAACATGTTAGTTTGTTCATAATTGAGATGACTTAAGCTTGTTTACTGTGATGTTTGTTTTTTTGCAAGGGGCTGGCTTAGCTTATTGACAGTGAACTATGTAAACATGAGAACAACAAACCACCAGAGGATCACAGAATGGCTATTAAGGGTATCTTTTTATCACTTAAAGTTTTTTTTATTGAATAGGTTTATACTGTGAAGCTTTTAACACCGAAGAGTAACATTTAGAATGTTTTGCTCTAGAAAACCTGAATTACATTAAGGTGAATCACAGTTTCCTAAAGCCTTTCTTAGTGTACCTACAAAGAACCAGAAAAAATGTACAGATATGTAAACATATCCATATAAACTTACCTGTATACTCTGTACACTTACAAAAACATGTAAAAAATCATATTGTGTATTATAATTGCCATTCTTTTTTTTTTTTCTCTGAACTAAATTTTGCATTTTTGTGGTGATCCTTTATTAACAGCAGCTTGGACTACTAGGCTTATGAGGGAAACACTGGTCATAATGACTGATGTTTGCAATATTCTCCTCTGAAGGGGTCAGGATCACCCTGTCAGATGGTGCAGTCATTAGATATCGAAGTCATCCAATGCATGATGTCAATGTGTTGAAACGTTACTAAAATCAAAATACTATCAAGGACATATAAATCCTTTCAGAAAAGTACTGAATGAAATACATGAGCTTCCTACAGGTAACTAAGGAGTGAGGCTCTATTTATGAACGGTAATTTATCTTCAGTTATGAACATACTGAACATAATGAAACATAGTAACATATGAACATATGAACGATGATGGTTCATAATATGTTCATAATAACATATTAACATAATGAAACAGTTATTTAATCAGTAAAGTTAATTTTTGGAAGAGTCTGGGAAACAGTATGTTGCCGCCATTGCAAGTTTATACTCATTCCACAGTATGTTCTTCTGACCTATCTGCAAGTATTTGGATGCATTTTCTGAAGGAAGAGATGACACAGCCCAGCTGGAACAGTGCCGTAACACTGAAGGAATGTAGAGTGCTTTGAATAATTGGTGAAGAACATACTTATTACCTCCCGGTTTTGGAATGTTAACTCTAAAACACAAGCACATATAAATCTTAGGGAGTAGACAGTACCTTATAAACCTCTCTTTGGAAGTGCCAGGTACATGTCTTTGTTCATATTTCAACAAACTGTTTATTGGCATCAAGATTCCACATGCTTTTCAAGAACTCTTAGTTTTTTGCAGTGTTTGAGTCTTTGTGCACGGACTATAACCACGAGAGATTTACTTCAGCATTAGGGCAAGTTGACTGGAAACCATGTCTGTTCTGGTTTAATTACATTAAGCCAAAAAAAGAGAATCCATACAGGAAAGTGTAGCTATGTGATATAATAACTCTCTATCAATTCACAGAATAAGCAACATTCTTGGTAATTTGCCTTGTATCTGAGCAACATGAGATGGCAAACTATATTTTGTTCTGATTTTCTTTTTAGAGCCAAAACACAGCATTCTCTCACAGAACTTATATTGTTTTCTAGTTTTCCTATTTATATCTATAGGCCTGTTTAAAAAAAAAAAAAAGCAGTTCTAATTTGGAGTGAAGTGGTACTAGGAGGAAAAGCTAGGCTTTTCCTTACCTGGAAGTTACAACTGTAGTGAGGTCTCCAGAACTGCATGTGGAGAAGCTGGCAGGACAAGAGTTATCTGACACATCTGGCAGGTCTCACTTTCATTGTGAGCTTGGATGGTTCACAGGATCCAGAATATAAGAAAGCCATGGAGATGGGAGGAGGAGCATTTGTTGCCTTACTGGGTAGATTGTGTACAATGGGTTTCAAACTATGAAATGAGGCTTTGCAATCCAGCGTGGGAGTCTGCTTCTCTATACCAGAATTGCAGTAGCACAAGGAGAGATTTTCACAGCTGGGGAAACGATCTTGCCACATTCTCCCATGTTCATTATGCTGTGTCTGAAGCAGGGATGAAACAGGAATGGTAGCACTGCCTGTAGGTTGCTCCAGGAGCTGGAGCCTCATAGTGGTCAGCCTCTGGATGTTAGGACACATTGCTCCTGGGCAGGCTGCTCCAGCGCAAAGCAGGACCTGGTTGTGCATGCCTTAAACTTTCATCCCTAGGCATCTTGATTAGGAGGCCTTCTGCAACCAGCCTACCACTTTGTCTTTTTGAAAGGATGTTCCACCTTTTAGCAGTGATCACATCCCTTCTCTTCTGTTGCTTTTTCTCTCCTGTTATTTGTGTTTGTCTGATTTTTGTTCCTCATGATGTTGCTGCCTTTGCACCTGTGACCCTTTCTCCACTGAGGGAGATCTTACAGGATTTGTCTATCTCTGTGTTGTTTTGGTATGTCTCCTGCTTGTCTGCTCTGGATAAAGTAAAAGCATAGAGTTTGTTTATTTCTTTGTTTCTAAGAGTTATTTGGAAAGATCATTAGCATTGTAGAAAAGCCTACAATAATCAGGAAATGAAAGAGAAGGAAGAACAGCAATTTAAAAGCAGATATTTTGCCTGATTCTTTGCATTTTCAATTTAAAAAGCCTCTTAATTTTACTTAATTTTATTATTATAGTGCCCCAGTATCCTAAAGCAGCATTAAGGTCTGTGACTCTTAAATTATTTTTTGAAGTGCTCAGCATTTTCTTCTGTATTATTGCTGAGAAAAGAGAGTAGCTGAATCCCAAAGCCTAATATAGGGGGGTTCAGGTTGAAAATCGGTAGCAAATACTAGTGTCAGGTACTTGTCTCCAGATGTATTAATTTAAGACAAATGAAAAGAAAATGGCTTGGAGTGTTTTAGCTTGGTGGCAATGTCCTTTCTTGGAGATACAGTCTCTGTGCTATAAAGAGGTCATAGTGGTAACATCTGTAAAATAAAGTGACAAAAGTGTTATTGAGCATTTTTCTTCATGGTTTTAGTGATAAGTGTCTGTAGCTTGTTTGTAGTAGGGGAATTCATAGTAAAAGCAAGAGTTCATTAAAGTAGAGTAGGATGCTATAATAGGAACTCATAGTTAAGAGTTTAGGACACCTTTTTGCTCATTGAGTCAGAACAGAAAGTCCTGATCCAGAGGTTGAGCAAATCAGAAATTATTATGTTTTTTCACTCTCCATCACCATTTTTTTCTTTTAACGTTGCTGGATCTCAGTTCTTACAGTATTCTAGCCCCATTATTTCCAAGATTCATTTTGAGTCTTGCAAATGTTTGGGATTTGTTTGTTTACTTGATTTTGTTTTGTTTGGCTTAATTTTGGTGGAGTTGTGTTGTTTTGTGCTTTTTTAATTACATTCCTTTATCATCTAAAGTATGGCTTAGAAGAAAATAATCTGCTTTGAGGGAAGCCCTTAATTCTGTTTAGGTTAAGGGAAAGTGGTATGATGAGACTTAACTGGCCTTACTAGTGAAAGTTATAAGTCAGAATTCAAGTGCTGCTGCAGGCAAAACCAAATTCAGTAGAACAAAATTGGCAGAAACAAATAACAACAGGATTTTATTTAAAGCATTATTTTATTTAAAAAGTGGTGGAATTGGTCAAGAATAAAATATAAATGGAAAAAGAATTTATCATAAACCCAGAACATTTATAGAAAGAATTAACTGCGTGTTCAGACACCTAAATTCTGTCAATGTGTAATTCTCATGCCTTTAAATGCAAAGGTTATATGAATACTAATAATCCATGTTCCTTTTTCTTATGACATGACCCCCATGGAAAAAAGGTGTGAACCGCTATCTGATGTTGTTTAGTCTCTGGGATGCCAGAATTACTGCCCAGAGCTCAAGGACTTTTTAACTGCCTTTTGTTCAATTTAAATGCCACTTTATGGAGAATGTGTGGGATGTTCCTGAAGTATTTTTTTTAATGTGTTTAATTTACCATTTGGTATTAGGCTTACCTGGTTGCAGGTAACCATTTGGATTAGAGATACATTATGCTAGAAATAGACATTTAGCCCAGTGGGGTAAGAGTGAATAAAGAACTGAGATGGCTCAGTTACCACATCCAAAATGCAATTCATATGGTAGGTAGCTTTTGTCTGAAGATTTTCACAAGGTGAATAAATGCTTACAAATCCAGAGTTCTGCTCAAATACAATGAGAGGACATAAGAGGTGGCAGCTGAGGAACAAGAGTATTTGAAATGTATGAAAGGTTACAGGAAGGGTTTGGAAAATGTTACCTAGAAGAGTCAATACACTGCCCCTGAAGAGGGCAGGCTCAGTCTTCCAACTCCATGGCTAGGAGTAACCAAACAAAACCCAACAGTTTCCAAGAGCTGCAGGCAGGACTTGTCTGGTTTTTGAATCTGACTACTGAAACTCTCACCTGGGGGAGGTGAATGTGAAAGTTCTGTCACTAATTAGCTTGGACTGGGGCATTTGTGAGGTCTGGTGAGCCCTGTCATGCTGCATGAAGAGTCCCAGCTGGTGGAACGTCTGGATGGATGATTTTCTTTTGCAAGTGATAAAAGAGTGTTCTGGAAGCTTAAAATGTAGCAGAGCAAATTGGTTCGTGTTGAATAAGGGACGGAAATTATAAGACCCAATGAAGCACTTGATGTAGCTGTGGAAAGTTGGACAGGGAGCTAAGTTGCAATGAGCACACCAAGGAGCATCCACAGGCCTTGCTTTAGGAGAAAGACAGAAAGGAAAACAAGAGACGAACTTGGTGGGGGCCTGTTCTGATAGTGAGAATATGAGTGTGGCGGGTTTAGTTCAGAACCGGGTGGAAACACCAATTTGTATAGTGGTTTTGGTTCACCAGTTTGAAATTTCACTATCAAGAGCAAAGCAGGCTTAAACTTAGAAGTAATAAAAACTTTATTAACTGACGCTAAAAGAAAAAAACCCCCAAGAATCAGAATGAAGCCTTCAAAAAGGCTCCTCCTCCCCCACCAACTATTCACTTTCTCACTGACAACATAAAGAGACAAAATCTAGGATTTTCAGTCAGTCTACCACCACTAGAATAATCATTTCTCAATTTACCAAGGGAGAGGAGTCTCTCTTGTATACCATAGAGGTTTTCCACAAGATACCAGTTCCCTTGTGCTTTTGCAATTCGCGAATGGCCCACCCATGGGAAGAAAATCTGCCATTGTGAAGCCCCTCCCATGAGACAGCCTTCCACAGCCACTCATGGGCCATATCAGCTCATTAGGGTACAGTTTAAGCATACCTTTTCTAGTATAAAACAAGAGTTCTCTTCATCTATCTCATCTTCATCTCAAAAAACAGAGGTCAGCTTCTCTCACTGGGCATCATCTCTCTTTCACTCGGTCTTCCTCTGTTCAAATTTCTCCATTAGATCACAGTTGCATCAACTCATGGCTATGTCTAGAACTTTGCATCCCCCTAAAAGCATTTTATATGTTACAGGGGTATTTAGTCCATTCTCTGTGGCCTTACAAGAGAAGCCCAGCCTAAAACGAGGCAACTCCTTCAATCTTCCTTCCAACCTAGGATTCTTCTCTCCTGACATTAGGTCTCACACTGTGTCTCTCTACATCTCATTCAGTCTCTTCTTTCTCTCGCTCAGCCAGGATTCATGCTTTGGAAGTTTCATCTGGTCAAGAAAGAGTTGAAATCTCACCCGAGATCTCTGCCAGGCTGTAGAGCAGTTCATGGTGTTGTATTGCCAAGCTGGGCTGGGGACAAGGGGGCCTGAACCAAAGGCAGCCACTGGCTGGTCTCGTGGCTGGGGGAGGTTTGATGGACTCTTCTCTCCACCTCTTGGTCTCATCAAGATGGGCCTGGCCCTGCAGCAAAACCCTGCCTGGGCCAGCTTGTCTTCTTCCCCCCAACTCTGCCAGGCCACGGCAGCGGCAGCAGGGCAGGGCCATGTGGGCAGATGGTACCAAATGCAGCCGGGCCCTGCCTCAGCCCAGGGCCCGCGGGGCCTCCCCGCCCCGCTCAGCCCGAGGCTGAGGGGGAGGAGGTCTCTCCAAAGGCCAGAAGGAAAAGAAAGTTTCCCAGCCTTTGTTTCGTCTTGAAATGTAATATTCACAGAGATGAAATGCCTTCCAATTGGTCCAGCAAGGTGCCAGTCTCAAAGCCATCCAGCTCACTTCCGCGGGTTGGCCAAACTAACACAACGAGGAAGTAGAAATTAGTCATAATTAGGATTCATTAAAGAGAGTAACTGTTGTCAGCTGCAGAGAAATGGAAGGACCACTTGAGGGTTAAATTCTCTGGCTCATGAGAGGCTTGAATGAGTGGAACTCCAGCTGGATGATTAGGAGCTACAGCTGCAGAACTTGGGTATAGAGAGAAGCACTGACTTAGAGGTCAAGCAGTTGAAAAGAAATGTGCTTTTTAAGAGGTGAGGATGAAATGCCTGTTCAAGAGTGGGGGAATAAATAAGTTAAAAAGGTAGATGGCTGATGGAAATATAAACATGTATCTGACTTTGAAGAGTTTTGATACTGCTTGTAGGATGTGTGAAAAACCATTCCCTCAGCAAGGCATACAGTCATTAAGTTTTGTGGCTGACCTGCAGAAATGTAATGAAACTCTTTCCTTAAATACAATCAATACAAGAGAAACTCTCAGGTGCAGAAGCACTTCGTGAAAAAAAATATGGTGGTGATCCAGCCAAAAAATGTGGAAATTAATGAAATCTATTGTGGTCACTACAGTGGTCTTTTTAAGAAGTAATTGCCGTAATAATTTTATGTGTCTGGAAACTTAAAATGTAGCTAGCGATCAAGAATATAAATTGCAGTTGTATTTTGAAAAAGTGGCATAAAAAGAGTGGCAAAAGACAATTTTCTATGGTGATTTGCAAACTGATGTGCATTTGAAAGACAGTGATGTCAGGAAAAGGACTGGTAACTTGTCAGGAGCCCTGAGAATGCACTAGGTGGGGATAGAAAAATGCATTTTCTATCAGCCTTTTTAGACAGCTTGCACTCTACTTGAGAAGTTTTAACCAGGTGAGGTCTTGAGATGTGGGAATGTAGAAAATACAACTTGCTATCAAGTCCACACCCTGCTATCAGAGGCAGCAGAGTTGTGTTTTTTATGCAAACTAATTGTACTCATTTGTAAGGGCCTGGAGGAGTTGCTATACTAATATAGCAACTTTGTTGTATAGATTTGTGTTGTAAAATGCTTTCATAGAATGGTTTGTTTTGGAAGGAACCTTAGAGATCACCTGGTTCCACCCCTCAGCCATGGGCAGGGACACCTTTCACTAGACCAGGTTACTCAGAGCTCCCATGTTACCTGGCCTCGAGCACTTCCAGGGATGGGACATCCACAACTTCTCTGGGCAACTTGTTCTAGTGCTTTGTACAGTAGCATTCTTCCCTACAGAAACACCAACTAGTGGTTAGTGTTTAGAGTTTAGAAGAGAGGCCTTGGTCAGCGTTTTTGGGTTTGTACTCTCTGGATTTAGGAGCTGTGTAAAGTTGTACTGACTGCCGTGCTCTCTGTGTGCTGAAGGTGGTTGCTGCCTGCTTGGAACAAAATATAAGCATTGCTGCTATAGTAGCGTCACTATTCCTTCAATTGCTGTCCTGTTCTGCTTCCTAAAATTTATCAACTATTTGGACAGGTCCAGGAGTTGCCTCCTCCTGTTTTTAAGCTTCTCAACTGTTTTAGAGCCTGCTTTTCCCTGTGTGGTAATGGCAGTCATCCACATTCAGGTGGGTATGAGCATGGATCACAATGTTCAGCTGGTCTTTGGTATGTCAGGATCCCTTATGTGCTACAAACAGATCCTAAAGTAAGCCAGAGCTGATACATTACACTTTCTTTCTAAGCAAGCCTGCTCTATAGTGATTGCTGGAAAGCCCAGAACAAGTCAGGGTTTAGTCAACAGAAATTTTTCCAAAACATTTATGATGTGAGGCTTGCTATAAGCCAGAAACTGCTGGAACCAGTGCCCTCATTTAATTTTAAACACTCTTGTTTTTCAGACTAACATTTACACAGTCAAGTTTATCTTCCTTGTATTCTCTCATATTGATAATAGTTATGTAATCACCCATGGTTTGCTTGCTTGCCTCCCTGTTTCCCCTCATATACACATGGAATGAAATGTGTCTTCTGGTCTTCAAACTGTTGTCTTTTTTTTCACTTCATAAAAAAAAAAAGAAAGAAAAAAACAACCAAACAAAAAACCCACCAAAAAACCCCAAAAGCTTAACATTTCTTTAATTAAAATCCTCTAATTCATCTACACATGAACTTGAGCTTGGTTTTGCATCCTTAGATGACACGATTATGTGAAACCTTTGTGAATTCCCCTTTTTAAATTTGTACATGAGAGCTTGGTGACTGCTGGCTCAAGACAGCCAAGGTGCATGTTTTGTGTGAGGTCTTATCCACTGACATTAACAAAACAGTTTCCTTTAGCTTTGGATCACATAGATCCTTGTGTCCTGAAAGGAAACATAAACACTTACAACGAATACAGCAATGGCTCACAAAAATCATGTAAACTAATGTGAAAGAGATGTTAACAGTGTGATTAGCTACTGGGATCTGTGTTATCAGCCATTATTTCAGCAATGGTAAATGGCAGATTAAAATCTCAGTGGAATTTTCCTTTCTTCTTTCAGGCAGCACTTGAAGCATATTGGTCCACTTTTAAAAGGGTTTATTTCAATGAATATGTCACAATTCTTGTCAACAAAATGGTGATCTTTTGTCAAATTTTATGCTATGTAATATTGCTATTAGAAGGGAATGTGGAAAGAAATTGGTACAAGAATCCCCCTCCCATTATTCCTAAAGAAATCTACAACCTGTGATAAAAACTCCTTTCCTACTCTTACTTCGTCTCTATCTAAGATATCGGAGCACTTTAGAGCTGTTATTTAGGCTTTACAACAGATCAGAAAGTAGGAAAAAATTGTTAGGTTCACTTCAAAAACATTAGTTTCTGAGTGGAAAAATAATATCTGTTTTAATGCTAATTGTGATGCTATGAAATAATCTGAGGGAGGAAATCACACATATTGAGACAGTCAAAATGTTTGAGAAAATTAGGAAGGAAAGCAGTAATTAATTGGAAAAAAATGCTGAGAGCCTAGAGCTAACAAATCTAAATTTCAGAGAAAGTACCACAAATGATTATATGCAGAACTACCCTTCAAAATTTTTCCTTGTATCAGTAACAATTTTGATATGCTAAAAAAATTGTTTTATAAATTGAGTCTGAGATGTAATTATAAATATGGTATCCAGCAACAGCAACTTAATGTTGCCTCGTAGCACTTCTGAAAGCAAACAACTGCCACATTCAGAAAACAGGAGCAAGATTAATCTATGCTGCTCCTGCAAAGTCAAATGTTGGCTTAAGGCAAAATCCTTCTTTTCTGTCGTTGTGCAGCGTGCTGGTGGCTGATTGGGAGGTGCCGGAGCTGAGGGTTAAATGTTATACATTGCACACTTTAATGCTAATCCTAAAAGAAGCAATCAATGCACCGTCTGCTTTCACCTCAGCATCTGTTTCCCCTCTTTGGGGCTGCAGCCAAGGTGGTGAGAGTTTGAAAAGGTGCAGGGGCTCACACCTCCCATGCAGCAGAGGGAGTGCAGGACAGAGCACACTCCCCCAGCTGGGGCCCCAGGTCACTCACAGACCGTTCTCCACTCCGCGATCGATGGATTTGGTTTAGTTTCTGGGAGCCATGGGACGGGTCTCCAGTGTTCAAAACCAATATTAGCTGATTTTTCCCTTTCATTTTTAATACATTGCGATAGATTAAAATGTTATTGCCTTCCCTGCAAATTAAATTTTATTTCCAAAAGATTTTAATCCTTGCTGGAAGCTTTCTGGAATAACACTATTGGTTGAATGTTAATGGTACTTAAAATCCATGCAATTAATATACTCATGGACTTAGAATAATAGATATTGTCCATAAAGTCTGAAATTTTGCAAGGGTTATATACACTTTAGTCAGTGTTTAACTGCATACATTTTAATAAGATTTTAAATGTCTAATTTGTGTTTTTTTTTCAAATAGCAATAACATAACAATTGCGTACAAAGGGGATTTGTAAACTTTTAAAAAAGCCAAACCCACACAAATTTCATGATCTGCACTAATGCTTAATATCCTAATTACAGTGGTCCCTTTTGAGGCAAGCTTTGGTGTAAAATAATTAATTTTGATGCCTGCAGCTTAACATGTGTAAGTTGCTTCCGCCAGTTGTCTTTTTGTAGAAGCCACAAGGGTAGAAACTGATACTTAAGTATATTTTGTTATTCTAATCGGTATTTTCATAGATTTATAAGCCTTATCTGCCTTAGGGGGATCAGAGCATACAGCGTTATTCAAGGTTAATATGTTCCCAGGTAAAAAGAAATGTAGAGTTCCCTAAAGCATAGAATAGGAGCATAGGAATACAGAATTGGATTAATTTTGCACCAAGTTGGCTGGCACATGTTTGCATTCTCAAGTGCATGACTATTTTCTTTCCCCAAGCTGGGGCTGCTGGTGTTACATTTGGCTAATTTCGCACATTTGCTCCAACATAGGTTAGAAGTCGATTTTGGAAAGGCATTATCAGTTTACAAAGGATTTCAAGGCACTCTCAGTGATTGTGATTGATGGGGATAGCAGATGATTAAAACTACTTGGATATTGGAAACAGCTTTTAAATAATGACAGCCCACTGGAGGTTAGTGAGGTGCTATGAATGCTAGTAGCTTCTGCCTGCCCTGCATTTGTGGAAAATGCCAAGCACTGACAGAGGAAGTTTAAGTGGGAAGAGGTGAGACAGCCCAGTTAGGTAGGCTTCTTTTTGCTGGTGTGGTGGTTCATTTGGTTTTAGTGTCGTTTGGATTTTAGTGTCATTATGGTTTTAGTGTCATTTGGATCCCAGTGACATAGGAGGTTATGAATGGGTGGGTACAGGTTCAGTACTGAGCCCCTTTCAGCCTGCTGATAGGCTGAGAATAATAAAATGAAAGCAGCTTGCAGAAATGTTGGTATTGACCAGCTACTTTGTTGACACAGCTCCACAGTCCTTGGTACCTCCAGCCAGAAATCTGACTGAACACGTATTGTCCAAGATCTTTAAAGAGAAGAAAAGAGGCTCTGCCCTTCCTTAGTGAGGCAACATGGCCCACTGTGATTAGCCTTGCCTTAGGGAGCTCACACTTAGCTCAGTGCTGGCAAGTAGAAGGAAAAAAACAGTCTAACACTGACAGGAAGAGCAGCAAAACAAGGGAGCAGAAATAAAATGAGAGATAATGTTTTAACCATTGATAGAAATGGATTTGAAGGGGATAATGTTGGGCACATAGATATTTTTCTTAAAAGAAGTTTCTATCAGAGAGCTGTGTACTGCTTGTCTGCTTTTTAGTAAGAAAATAGGCCTTGTGACTTTTAAAAAATACTTCTATAATTTGATTTGGCTCATCTGTAAAGATGAGATCCATTTTAAATTATTCTTCGTCCGAGAGTGGATAGAGAAATTGGGATCTCTTTCTCAGAATATGTCCTTTATCTTACGTCTTTATACTTTATGACACTTGGACTAAGTAAGAGCTGGAGTATGTATCTGGGATCACAGATATTTTAGCCTTGTTGTAATTTATTGTCCTTTTAATTTATTTTTTTTTATTCTTAGAGAATGCAATGTTATCGGAAAATCCTATTCTCCTTTCCTAGACCAGCAAAACTCTAAATCTATGTGAAATTAATGATGTGTACAAAATCAGATTATTACTCAGGAGGAAAAGCTACAAAAGGTAAATGAGAGTTTAATGGGAAGGGGTTTGTTTGTAACTTTGATATCAGACTTGAGTAAGCCTTCTGGCACTTTGCAGAGCTTTTTCTCTTTTGTATGCTCAGAGGTATAAGAGCCACATGGTAGCAAACTGTAGAATTTCTGGTGTTCTGCTTGAGGACCTCACCTCACTGGTGCCTCCTGGAGCAGGCAGTGTTGATTCTGCAGAGGCAGTAGGTAACTTTGATCTGAAGTGGAACAATTAATTTTATTGTTGCACACTTACTTGCATCGGTGAAAAGGAGTGAAATTTCATTTTCTTGTATTCTAAAGCAAAATGTGCACGTTTTTTTCTAAAATTCCACAGTAGTTAGTGGTGCCAGATGAGCCAGCTATCTGGAAGACCACCAACCCTTTGAAGCTTTCATGTTGCTACTAGAGAAATGATGCTTTTTTTCCCCGAACACTAATAAACGTTACAGAGAAATGCTATTGAAATGTTAGTTAAAGGTGGGGGTTTTGTCATTGTTCAGTGTAAAATCTATATTGTATTAATGACTTTATATGAATAGCCAAGTACTGAAGTTACTGGCTTTGACTGCTCCTCCCAAAATTAAAGTTTCAGATTAGATAATGCAAAAAGACACCTTCCATTAATAGAAGGTGATATTTCAAATAGAAATGTCACTTATCTAACACCTTCAAGTTGTTTCTCTGTTGCTGGCACACACTTGACTTTGGGTGAGCAGCTTTTTATCTAATGTTGCTCATCAGTGAGGGCTGTAAAATTAAAAACAGAACTGCGTATGCCCATATGGTCATTTCTCCCAAAGCACATGCATAAATGGCCTCTGAACAGAATAAAGCATAAGGTCTGGTACTTTCTGTCACTTTTTGTTATAACTGTGAAATTGAGCAAGATATGGTATCATGCAGGAGAAGGAGAGACAGGATTTACTGCAGTGGTGAAAGCACAAACCAAATAACAAGTTCATCCTTTTGGTAAATTCTGAAGTAAAACAAATGTGGGAAGTTTAATGAAAATCCTGTCCCCAGTTGCCCTGTGATCAGCTTTCAGTCAAAGTTAACTTCATATCCTAGCTCAGTATCAAGAAAATGCTCATCTGTTTTACTTAACACTTTGAAGAGATTTGAGGATGTTTTGGGTATGGTCTTGCCATGTCTTGTTTTGTATCTGAAAAAATTTTCAAATATGGCAAAGTTCACACTTGTGTATTCTATAGCAAGTGATAAAATTCCTTGTCAGTATCTTTCTTGTTTCTGACCTCCTACATATTTGTCAGTTTGCTAATTAAAATGAGTAAAGGGCACACAGATATCTGGTTTTAATTGTGGTGTTTATTGGATAATACATAGCAGATTCCTCTTATTCACTGTCACAGAACACTGAAGTGTTCTGTCAAAACATATGTTGCATTGTTCTCTTACTGTGTTAATGTAGTGCAGTGGTCACAGCCACAGTATCAGATGTGTTTGCCAAGGTGGTCAGTGGCAGCACCAGCAAGAGTTAAGGGTCAAGTAAGGGATCCACTTCTACAAATGCTACCAAATTCAGAGGGAGTAACACTGATAAGTGAGAGCTTGACTAAAGATTAGAAACGCACAGGCAGTGGTTGCTGAATTCTGTTCTTCAGCCTCAGAAAATTAATACTTGACCTCAGTAACTGAATGAATGTGATTCTTTACAGTGAATCTGTCTCCTGTGCAGAATGTGGGTTTGGATACACTGTGAAACTGAATCACTTCTGTGTAAGGGGGCATGTCACAGGCTATTGCTAAATCTGCTAATGAGTCCTGATGGAATGGTGAAATCAGTTTTAGGCAAAAGTACTTCTCATTTATGGAACAATTTTTTTGAAGATACACCTTGCACAATATTCTCTTGAAAATCTGTTCCATATGGAATTTCTCAATATTTCATTATTCTGCAGCTCCTTGCACAGACATTTATGAATGTTCTTTCATGTTAGTTACCGTGCATAGGTGTTAACTTTGGATACATACATACGTATTATTTTAATCCTATCCTTTTTGTAGCTGCTGTGATGACTCATCTGATGGCTTATTGGTTTTCATAATAAGTTTTCTGCAAATAAAAGACAAAATGTTTTTAAAATACAGGGCTGAGTACATTGTGTTAGCAAACAACCGTGTGTGTGTTGCCTTCTAAACCCTGAAAACTTCCCTCCAGGTGACCTGAGTTCTTCTGAGCCTTGCAATTGCTTTCAGTGTTTTGTTGAAGGTCTCTCCCTCTCCCTGGACTCCCTTCTGTGCTCCAGCTGCAGTCTGTGTGACAGACTCCCTGGGTTAATTATCTGTCTGTCCTACCTTCTCTCATTGTAACTTCACACTTAACCATGGTCTTCCTCCTTCAGTACCAATGCAATCTCATCCTCGTGCCAGTGGACCTTCAACTTGTGTGGGTCAAAAATAGACACACAAAGCACAATCTGACCATTGTGAGTCCTGGCTTTGCCTGAGCTAACATGGCCTAAGCAGCCTTACAATCCTTGGAGTCAAGGCAGAATTTGCTATTAAGCTTAGTGTTAAGGTGGCTGCAGGAAAATGTATAGGCTTGGTTTCTGAAGGAACTGCATAACTCAGATGTTCCCACTGCAGATCTCTTCGGCCTTTTAATCAGTTTTACTCAGGGAGTTAGATTCTCTTATATCCAGGAATCATAGAAATATACATTAAGTAGAATCTATCTACATTTCATTCTTTCTCTTGTGATGCTTTTGTCCTGTTCTTCTATCTGTTTCTTATTGTTTCTATTTGCATCATTAAATACTGTTGTATCTCTAGGCTAGAACTGTGTGGTGTTTACTGTTCTTCACGGAGAAGATCCTGACCTGAAAAGACATTTGATTTTCTTTGGCTGTGCTTACTGTTAGGAATTAGCTTTCAGAAAATCAGTGTGTTTTGTGTGTTTCTAGAAAAAGAAGTGCCTTCCTGACTGAATCTTGCCACATCCTGTGTGTTATATTTTGTTTGTTTTTGTTAGCCTATACACATTTTTCTGCATTGAATAAAGGATGATTGTCCTGAAGAATAAATGATGCAAATACAGCACAATGCACATATAGGTACTGTTGATAAATAGCAGCTTTACTGGGTATTGTTTTTAAAAATTATTAAAATATGGCACTTGGCTTCAAAGTAAACAGGCTGATTGTGGGCAAATTGTTTATAAGATTACATCTCAAAAAAATATTTTAGAAAACACCCCTCATAAAATAGCCTTTCAGCATTCTCTGTACCTTTTTCCTTCTTCCCATGCACACCCTCAAGAGAGTGTACTGGAGAGAGCTTGCACCTCTTCTCTCTAATGTCTGTTCCTTTCTTAAGAATACAATTCTGAAATACCATTGCTGACTGACAGTTTATTATTATTTTTCCCTGCTGTTGGAGAATTAATGAAGAATAAAGCTGACATTTCCTAGCTAAAGAATAGGAAGTCCAAATTTTCAAAGAATGATTCTTATCTAAATTCTCATGATCATAAGAATAGTTGAAATGCCTGAATACCATATAGGCTTATGGTATCTCAAAGTGTCAAAAATCATCGTGTTGCCTTATGAAAACTGTTCTTGGAAAGTAGAAATAGTGTTTTAAAAAATTTACAAATTACTTCTGTCTGCCATTTAACCATGGCCTGGTTAAACACACAGTTGTTTTTTCTGCATCTTTTATTAATGTTACTGTTGAAGAGTGCGTGACATTTTTACTATTAGAATAAATCTGGGATTAAATTTATTATTTTTATGAATAAGGAATATGGGACAGGTCTATGTGTAGTCAAATACTGACTTTGCATGAAATTCAGAATGTGTGTATGGCTAAAAACAAAAATGTCCTGGCAATGCTGACCCTTCAGAAACTTCCAGGTTGTTTATCTGCTGATAAGTATATGATATGCATAATTCTGTTTTTATTTTTTTGTTTCCTGTGCTTCCAACAGAAGTAAAACCTTTTGAGCTAACAAATACCCTCCCTTGAGTTATGCAGAACAAATGTCACTTGCTGTTTCAAACACAAACCCTGTGATGCTTTCCTTCAAGTTATGCACTACTCTACATTAACGAATAGCTGATGATACAGAGCTGTAACCAACTCCTCTCTACTTGATGAGTCAGGTAACTCCCCAGTAATTTCTCTAGGCAATGTGAATCACATGTATTTTGGTGCACTGTGTGCTCCAATTCTGGCACCTTGTTCATCAATTCCCTTCTCACAAGAGCAGGGACTCAGTGATACCTGAGTAAGGAGAGAGAGACACTGTCCTTGAGAGAGAGACACAGCCTCTTCACTGAGCAGTCCCAGTGATGCCACACACTGACAGAAGGTCCAACCTGTTGTGTACCAACATCCCCTGTTGTGTACCAGGCTGTGTCCTGGTGTCATGAACTGTCCTGGTGCCTGTCCTGTCCTGACAGGTGCTTGTTTCCACAGAGCAGACGTGAATGCAAAGCCTGTCCAGGGGAAAGCATGGTTCCTCCTAAGAGACCATCATACTTCTGTGGATTAGTATTTCTTTACAGTGTCTCTTGGATTGTTTTCAGAAGCAGCTCATCAGAGAGAAGGCATAATAGAAACTTTAAATAAGCTTTCTTAACGTTTGTGCCCCTTCTGTGCTGGATATGTCTTTTGGGCTTTCTGGCAGTAGGTTTTATATGTATGTCTTGTTCTCTCAGGCTCCCCTAGGAGCTCTTGGTGAATTCTCTGCTGTAGTCATCCCAGCTTTGTTGTGTTGCTCTGTTCCCTTGTCAGCAATGACAGCAGATTCTAGCTGATAAAAGAAAAAAATTCTATTTTATATTTTTTTTTGTTTACTTGCCAAAATATAGTAAATTATACCATTGCTCTAAAGGAGACAAGAAAGGGCTTCAAACCTCTGTTTCAGTACCAAGAAACAGCAAGGAATAATATATTACTACATCAGCTCTAACGATTAATCATACTATTCTGGTAGTGATACAGATCAATACTGCTTCTCCACCTGGGCATGGAAATTGCTTTTGCTGGCTGGAATTCCTGCTCCTGGTTTCCTGTAGCTCAGAGTGATGCATCTTGTGCACATGGTGTCTGTCCTGGGGCTCGTGGGAGCAGTGACGCATTTTTGCGCTCGTTGGGAAATGAATCTCGTTACCTCTGAGGACACTGTGTTGTCATTGCTGTCACATACACATGCTGCACTGCCAAACAGCTGTTAGGAATGGGAGATTCATGTTCTGCTACATTTATTTCACACTTCACACATTTGTTCTCGCCTCCAAAGTATTACATGGTGCTGTGTCTAATCATATTTTCATTTGCAGGCAAAGGAGATTTGCAGAACATCTCAGTGTGAATGGTTTACATTAGCAATAAAATAATTTGGTATATTTGAGGAGGCTGATAAAATGGATTCATGCTATACTAACAGACTTAATCCTGAATTAATAGATTCATACCTCTTGACAATCTGTTGAAAAACAACTACTAATGCAAATGTTTAAGTGAATTGTGTATATATTTCATTTTATACAGACCTATATAAAAGCCTTCTTACATACCTTTGACACATTGACTTCTAACTTGACCTGACAGCTACTGTTTGTACAAACAGTTGCTATGTATATAAATGCGATTAAAAATAATAAAAGATCATAAATACAATTGGGAAAAGCCTGTTTACTTTCAATTGCAAAGCATCATAAATACTAGCGACCAGTGTCTATTCTACTATATGCTGTCCTAGAATCTGATTTGTCTGATTTATTTAATGAATTGCTGAATAATTCAGTTCTAAAATTTGGGAGACATTGTACCAGTAATGCTTCAGAAATCAAAAGATTTTAAATATACGTAGTACAGAAATATTAAGCATATTGCAAAATAGGTCCCAAACAGTAAAATCTTGTAATTGGACATTATTTAGGAGTATAACTGGACATTTTTATTGTATAATCTGCCTTCATTTGTGTAAACATCTCTATTGGTAAATAAGGACTTAACTTCATTTAACACTCATAAAATTACTTATTGCTTCAAAGCTGAGCAAATTAATTCCTTTCCAGTATGGTAAAATTGGAGATTGTCTTTTGGTACTTCATTCTTATTACAAAGGACTCAAAGAGCCCTTTCCTTTTAATCAGAGTTGGATAGCAAAAGGAAAATAATGGAGAGAGACCAAGAGACTCCAAAATGGATTAAATGAACTTTCTTTAAAAATTCTAGTGAGAGTCTTCTGTGGCTCTGCTCCGCTTTCCAGCAGGGAGAGCGGGGTGTGAGAGAGCAGGGTTACTGTCCTGAGAGAGCAGCAGAGGAGAGGAATCCTTCCTTCCTGAGTGACCCCCCTACAGCTCTGCTGGCAGCTCCCACTGGCAGCGTGGCTCTGCCTTTCCAAGGGCACAGCTGCTGCAGGGATGGAGCTATAAAAGGCTGCCAAATTTCACACTGTGGGGCACGTTTTTCCTGCTTTATTTATTGTTTCTCTGGTGCGATATCATGGGACCTGTATTTGACCCTATTGTGCTGTGTGTGAGCTGTGGTCCAAGTTAACCTTAGGTGGTACAAGTGTGGCCAAAGTCAGAATGTTGCAACTGACCTGCCTGTGATAGGTACTCACTGTGTGAGCAGCTGTAGAGACAGTGCCAGAGTTCTTTTCTTTAATAGAACCCCATGAGGTTTGCAAAAGTGACCCATATTTCCCCCAATGCTAGCCAAATAAAGAGTATGATAATAGTAACAGGTGGCTTGTGTCACCCTTTCTAGACTATGCCACCATCTCATTTCAGAGATTTCATGGACAGAAAAAAATAAGTGATTTTTATTTTTTTCTAAGTCTTCTAGACGTAGCAAACCTGATTTATTCCTTCAACTGAGTCCTAGTTACTTAGTGAATGAAAGGAATGACTATTTTATTAAATTCTTAATTTACCAATCTAATAAAAAAATAATAACTGCCTATTATCACTCTGAACAAAATTCTCAGTTATAACAAGAACAGCCCTGTGGATTTCCCTTTATGAATATTTTCTACTCAGTTACCAGATATTCTTAACCCATCTGTGTTGTGACCAGAGTATCTTGACTTTCTCTTAGAGGACATGGCGGGGGAACTCTACATGACTGTGTGAGTGGACAAAGAGGCAGGAGATAAAGCTTCAGGGAGAGCAGCACAGATAATGCCTGCATGATTTTGGTCTTGGAGCTGGCAGTTAAAACTCAGGAAAGAAGTCATTAAGCCATCATTTACAGTTCCCTAAAATTTCTGTCAGTGTGTGGTGGTCAAAAAGCCAACAAAATATTGGGCAGCCTCAGGAGTGTTATTGAGAGGGAGGCAGAGGCTACTGCCTGTATCTGCTAGGATGTTAACGGGAATAGGCAGAGGTGTGTCCTCTGATATTTCTAATGGAGGTAAATCATAGGTACTGGGCAAAGCAGAGGGGCTCTACAGAGTGTGCTTATGTGCCCTTCCCAAGAGTTTCTCTCAGACTTGCCATGTGGAGTATGTTTGCAGTGCATGCACAGGGGACTGGTTCCATTCCTTACATAATCAGTTTAAATCCTACTTTTTTCTTGAGTGGACACACTGGAGCAATCCCTCAGCTGTCAGGTAGAATAATTTCAGAGCTGTATGTCCACATTTGAAGATAAGAGTTCATACAAACAAACCAAGGTTAATATGTTGCCTCTTAGTGTATTTCCCACAGTAAGACGGAAGCACATCCTTAAGAGAAGATGCTTTTTAGATTTTAGAAAAAAGGTTAACCACTTTTCTGTATCATCATCAACATTCCCCTTGGATAAAATCCAGTGATGAACAACTTCCTCATGGAAGAGGTCAAGGCTTTTCCCTCTCCCATAAGTATTAAATGTCAGTAATATGTTTGAGAGAGTGATGCAGATAAAGATTTAGAGTCATGAGGCCAGTGACATTAAGAGCAATGTAAATTTTCTGCTTTTAAAAGAGGTACAAAACATGTTTATTATTAGGAGCAGGGCAAGAAATTAAAATTCTTTGAATTTCTTGTTGTACCTAGAGTACTCTAAGCATGACAGAGCTTCTACCCATGTATGGGAATGTGTTAGTGGAATTCTGTTTGTGCTGTGTAACTGGGCAGAAGAGTGGCACGTAAGACACAAGATGTTAAGGGGGAAAGAAAACCTTTAGCAATTTTCTTGTTATTTGAAAGTTGCAGAAATTTAGTCAATTTAAGGTCCTCGTAAATGTCCCATAGTGATGGACGGGATCTGTGCTGGGACTGGCGAGACCCTGCAGTTGGTGTCTGTGCACTGCCTCACACACATATGTTAATAGAATCACAGAATTGTTAACCTTCCTCATATTCCACACTCTTGTTTTCAGAAGTATTACTTCAGCTACACTTTGGGTGGATGTTTTAATTTAGATAAAGAGGTCATTTATTTTTGTGCTTGTATAGTAAAGCAATGTACTTTTTTTTTTTTTTT